>NJRP01000012.1:203352-253882 GCA_003063835.1 Aphaenogaster floridana | reverse complement strand
AGTTAGAGTTACCGAAAAAAAGTAACTGTAACTGTAACTTCGTTACAAGTAACGAGTTACTTCCCAACCCTGTCGCTATACACGAAATACCGTATGATTGTTGCGTTATATGTGAAAACGAGTTATTTCAAGGAATGTATTTAAATGTTGCATTTTTCTTTAAACTACTGATGAAGATAAGAAACAAAGATATAGGTTCAAGTTCTTTTAAAATAAGATTCACAAAATGGGTTCTAAAATAAGTTTTTCAGAGTTTTTGTATTAACTCTATTTGGATAATTTTAAATAAAGGCTTTTAAAAGAAGGTTAGAGCAAAAAGAAATGGAAAACCATTCAAAAAACGTTTTTTCCCAGTGCCGGCGGGTTCTTTCCTGGGATAAAACCCGGGAAAAATGGGTTCTTTCCCGACGATTTAAATTTCTCGGGAAAATAAGAACACTAGCTATATGAATGAAAGAGATAACCCAAGTAGAACAGAAAGTCATGATGATGTCAAAATGATGCTAAAATGACGCCTTTGACATCATTTTGAAGTCATGATGACGTCTAAATGACCTCAAAATGATGTCAAAGGCGTCATTTTAGCATCATTTTGACATCATCGTGACGTTTGTGTTCTACTTGGGAACCAATATGCTGTTGACGAGTATTCGCTTGTTTGATTTTTAGGCGCTATTCCATAGGTATGTACATTTGTGGCAACACAGTTCTTTGCATATAAAAAATAAATTTAACCTAATCTGCCTGTCTGTATGATCGACAAAAATGTTTGCAGAATAAAGTTCTCTCGATTATTACGCACTACAGCCAACTTGAAAGTAAAAAAATTACGAAAATCGCGAAAGTGGCCAAAACCGGCGCAGTGACCACAACCGGTACATCTACCCTATACTATTCCATATTTGGCTACTTTCCTCTATAACTGATCAAGGTCGAAGAACAATGACAATCCGTCAATTGCACGCGTTATCGTCGCCACGAACCGGCTAGAGCAGATAATGCTACGATGCAGGTAAAAACACGTAATACCCGTCCGTCATTTGCAGCATTGACAGCGAAAATGTTTCTGCGGGTTCCGTTGCTGATGCTACTGCTCACCTGCATCTTTTACTGCCACAGCAATGCGCAAGAAATCGAGGTATGTATTCAGCGAGCCTAAACATTCTGTCTTGTGAAACTCGCAACCGTAATCGCTCGACGTAGTCGTCCCTTTCATTAAATATGCCATATCCCATTAAATATTCCATTATTATATAAATAATTATTATATAAATATATAATTATTATATAAATTTATATAAATAAGATTTAATAGAAGGGACGATTAGGAATAATAAGAATAAATTATTATATAATTTATGTAAATCATGTAAATACCCATTATGTAAATACATGTAATTTTAATCTTAGTAGCTTAATAAACTATTGTAATATTTCTAACAATATATAAAACAAACTGCGTCTAACAATTTTATGTTAGAAAATGTAAGTTCGTTTAAATCTGTTTTAATTAATACTTTTAGCATTAAATTAGTGTAAAATAATTTGTATATATATCTTTATACTATATTACATGTACATAATGAATTGCATATACATAATGAATTATTTACGAAATAATATTGTAAGTACCTTGAATTTTTTTAATTTATTGTGTTCCACAAAAATTTAATTATTTTACATATCCTGTATTTACAGTATATCCAGTCAAAAGCGTTTTTAGTAACAATAAAAAAGATTGTGCTGTTGGAAACCTTAATTTGCAAAATTTGAAATTCTGCTGGATGCTTAATTGAATTCATTTAGAGGTAGTTAGCTAAATAATCATTGGACGGTATTAAAGAAGATTAGCAATTCGAACGGAGGTCGAAACTGGAGCTCTCAGTTATTTCGCCTAGGCTTTCGGCATCAAGCGTGATTAAAATGACAGCTCACACTTTACAATCCGACGCGGGTTGTTAAGTTCAGCAGTAGGCGTGGCGCTAAGTCGGCGCGGTAAAGGCCTTCACACATAAAATCACGAAGGACGTAAAACGTAAGCGTAAGAAAATCGACCAATCCCAATCAAGTATTGTGCTGTCCGTAACCCCAGTAGGGGAAAATACTCGATTGGGATTGGTCGATTTTCTTACGCTTACGTTTTACGTCCTTACGCGATTTTATGTGTGAAGGCCTTAAGTGCGCACGTTTGTCACGCGATTAACCCGTTCACCCGTGGCCGATACTGCATTTTCAGGTCAAGTAATGATAACGAGCCAAGTTAAACAATAAGCCGTTCCTCGGAAAAGCGACGCTGTCGGCGAAAGTTTTAATGAGGATCAAAAGACAAGTCGCCCGCGCCGTTCTCCCATCTGACACGGACAGTCTCGAGATCTACTGATTTAGAATGAGACAAATATATTTTTTTTCAAATATAAATGTAAATAGGCCAAATGTCGGTCACCGCGGATCTTGGTGTATAATAATAATTTTTGTGAATTCCCTGTTCATTCGAAATTAAAATTGCTCATCAATTTTACATGTGAATTAATTCCGGGTTCATGTAAGGATTGTGTTTCAAGACCGATGAATAGGTATGCGGCGCGCAGTTCGCATGAACAGGGAATTCACAAAAATTATTATTACACACCAAGATCCGACATTTGGCCTATTCACATTTATATTTGACAATTTCGTTGGTCCTAATCTTATTATTAATTATATTTTTTTTCATTCTAACTTATGGGGTTATGCCCAGTCAAAAATTTTAAAATTGTCGTATTTCGGATTTTCAAATTTTGAAGGCAGCAACTGCAACAGAAGATTAACTGTATGGGCCTGGAATAGATGACTCTGTGTAAATTGAAAAAAAAAATTTATTTAAGTGTAAACTGCACTTAAAACTTTAAACGCGTTTTTTTCAAAACCACATTTTCAAAGTCGGTGACCAAAATATCTCGAAAAAACAGCTGTACCAATTAATTTACTTCAACTCTTTTGCAGGCTTCTTTTAGACATAAAAATCTAGTCCTTGAACGAAGGATTTTTTTTTCAAAGCGTAGTTTTTATTTTATGGACAAAAAATGAACGTTTTTTTTACGAAAATCGATAATTTAGCTTTAAGCGGCCGCCATTTTGTCGTAGATTAATTTTTTGTAACGGGAAAGCGTTAAAGACTAGATAAACTAATATATTAACCAAATTTTTTCGAATTTTTGATTTTAAATAACCCAGTTCCGAATAGCAATGATCACCGCAAAACACCTTTGGAAAAAAGGCTTTCCGGACATTGGCTGTAACTTCGTTACAAATTAATATTTTTGCACCAAAATTTTTCTGAAACTGTGTGAAATAATACTTTTTTGAATACAGAAACTTTTGTAAAAAAATATGCATAAGGTTTTTTATTAAAAAATTCCCAAAGGTTTGTTTCTTTCGGCCTTCTGACTGGGCATACCCCTTATTGCACTAGTTCAGAAATGCAGCGACAAAGAACAGTGAATCTATTCGGAAACGATTCCGTTCGGAATGATTCCGAAAAATAAAGGATAAGGATAAGGAAACGCCAAGGAAACGACAAAGACAAGCATAGGACAAGTGACTATCATTCCGAACGGAATCGTTTCCGAATAAATTCATAATTCGTGCCCAGACCACTAGATACGCTGCGAATTTCGAACGCCGGCAATTACGTATACTAAATAGGCGCGTAAATTAGACGGGAAGTGAACAAAACAATCGCGATACAATTGCAGGAGTTTAGATTTGGTTTTCTCGTGCTCAATGCATAATTTATTGTTAATATTAGTTTTTTCTAGGGGATTTTACATACGTATGTCTGTTTGGTCTCTTCTCTGTTTAGACAAAATATTTATTTCACTGCGTGATTTTAAGATTTTAATTCATTGATGCAATAAAAGTACATAGATATAGGTATACGATAGATAGAGAAATATTCGCACTTCATTCTTTATGGAATTAAAAATCAAATCTAAATAAATCAAAATTAGATATCTTCAATGCACTGTATAAATCTGAAATATGCAACTTTGCCGATTATATTAACAAAACAAAACTTTTCCATAATATGGCTTTTATGCTACACATTTGCATACTTGTATGTAATAATATAAAATGTTAATTGAATTTTTTTAATATAAAATGTTAATAGAATTTTTTAAATTTAATAGAAGATTTTTATTTATACAAACAATTTACGAGATTCAATTATAATCTGTAATATTTCCTACGCCCATGCTGTCGATTTTCTGCTGTAATGATTATCTGTCACGATGATAACTATTTTATAAAAGTAAAAAAGTAAACATTGATAATTTCCGATTAATCGTGCACTTTCTGAAAAAGAGGAGAGAAAGAACCAATTATATTCCGATAACGCTGTGCACGTAATCTGAAAGACTGCGAGCGATAATACCTATCATATCTTGACAAAATATAATGGGCTGTGCACACGGGAAACACATTTCGAGCGTGCATTGATAAAATGACACATTTTATCTTTAAAAGATAATACCGAGAGTTTATGATTGAAAAGGACAGGAAAAAGCTAAATCAAATTGTAAAAATAAAGAGGCTGTGTTGTTGTAGTAAAATATACATGCATGAGCAGCGTGCAATCACGTTAGGCGAATCTCGAAATTAAGTTGTTATATATATTTCTTTGTTTCTATAAATTTAGTAAAAAATATATTTATAATAAATATATAATAAATAATTTATAATAAATATATAAATTAAAATCGCAATGTCGGTATGTATTCAGTTATTCAAACGTAATTAACGCGCAATTTACGTTAAAATTCCGTAATTAAGGAAATTAAAAATATTAATCTGGAATACGGAGCGATCGCGAGAAAATTAATGACCTAAAGGATTTGCTTTGAGATGAGCTAACCGTTCTTTGGTTAATTCAACGAAAAATGCATTCATTTCTCAGTGCAAATCTTTGATCCTCGATTTACGGTATCGTAGATACATCCCGACGAGAGTTGAGTATTACCAACGTAATGAATACTTCGTACTCTCATCTTTCATCTCGCTTGTAATACTCACGAGGTAACTTCTCACTCTCTCCGCCAACAGTCTTTACCTCTGTAACCTGAAGGGCTTGCAGAACAAGCGACCATTTAAACACTCGGTATAGAAAGATTTAACCCTATTGAAAAATTGTTATTCTTAATTATGATTTCAATTATGATCTCAATAAAAAATTTTCAGTAGGGGCCCCTAATGAAAAATTTCTATTGAGATCATAATATTGAGAATAACAATTTTTCAGTAAGGAACTTTCTCCCCTTTAATTAGATCCCCGCTGATTTTTTGGAATACGACAGAGGTTTATAACAAACTTCTTACAGTACTATTATAGTAAATCTAATATGTTAAATTGCATATGTTTATCATATAACACACAAGAGTCTTTCTGTTTTATGTGTCTTGTCGATTTTTCTATCTTCAGTTGAACAAAATAATGCCTAAGCTTCATGATGTAACTGCATTTTCATGATGAAGACGTGAAAAGAAAACAAAGGAAAGATAGAGGAGGAGTCGCGCTTAAGAGAATACGCGTCTAAAACTGGATTATAAAATTTCGTTGTTATCACTTCTTAAGGGATTAACGCCTTCTTGCGAAACGCGCGTTAGGAATTCTAATCAGTCGCGCCGGTTTGCGCAGAATCGATACGGCATTGAATAAAGTGACAAGCTAATCAGCGCTAATCAGCGCAAAATACACGCGAGTTATTTTTATTTATTGCTTCGATGAGAAATTTTTTTGCTCTGAAACTTGTCTTAAAGGAAAAAAATTAAAAATGCATTTGATACCCAATCACAACTATTGTTATACTTGTTTTAGTACCAAACGTTTTTCCATCTTATACATCATATACGATGTTTTACAACTTGCAATTTTCATTTTAATAAGAGATTAAACAAATTTGGAGACAATTTTTTTCTTTGCAAACTAATATATTCACGTATGCAGATTTACTTCGTTATTTGTAATATTGTACGTTCTTTTTAATTGTTACATGTATTGTATTTCTTCATTATAGGGGATTACCACTACAGAAAAACCGGAAATAAGAAATAATTCATGGATCATCACAACAGTCACATCATCTACGGCTAGCATTATAGTCTGCATCCTAATTATTCTAGCTTGTTGTTGGTGTTGTTGTAGATGTCAGTAAATATATCTCTTTTATACATCATAAAAATATATATATCACGCAAAATTATTACGATGAATGTTCATAAAATCAGTTTTGCACTAAATATTTCCTATATGCATAATTTGATATGCTATTTGAAGTAAATTATATTCAAGCTTTATCCCAGTTTTAGAAATACATTACACACACATTATATGAGATATAATATACAAGATATTTATAGTTTAATCTGTTTAATTAAATAGTTTCATTTATAATAATATGAATAATTAATTGTACGTATAAGTAGATAATTCATAGACACGATTTAATTTTATAAAATAACATCATACGGTTTCTTAAATCCAGAAATAAGATTATAAAATACTAATTTTATCACAAATATTTTACAATAAATGTATTATTAAAATATTATACAAGAAATGAAAAATCAAGATTTGTTAGTTTTCTCAATCTCTCGATAACATGTACATTTTTTCATCCAGGTCAATCGATATAAATTACTTGTTCCATAAAATGCTTCATATATTATATTTATACATTATAATTAGAGTTTCTTCATTTAGACGTAAATAAAATTAAAGGAAAAAGATATTTTCATCTATTATATTAATATTATGCACGTGGTAATACGCCTGACAAATTAATATGCGTGCACGTGTTGCGACCGCATGTAAAGAGTTTTGCTATGCACTTACAATTAGCACCTTTTTCTGCCACGAAACGATGCCTATGCACCGAGAAACTCGAGCTAAGAAGTTACTTATTTACATGAGCATTAATAATCTACGGATAGCGTCATTTAAATCTTAACTCGCGGAAGTAGTTTTTCTTACACAACTAAGGGACATTATCATTACAAAACCATTGTCTTCAATGATTACGGTTTTTTAAAAATGCATTATTCTAAAATATTTATTGCAACTTTTCTAAAAATTTCAATTTTAAAGATTAATACCTACTAATGCACGTCTACATATTTAAAATATGTAGATGTGCATCATTATTAATCTTGCAAAATTAATTAATATGACATTCTTTGATTCCTTTTTATTGTGGCCAGTCTATAGAGTGAACACGTAACATTATTCTAATAAATTTACATTTATAACGTTTTTAATAAAAATACATTTATAACATCAGTCTATTGTTACAATAAATGTTTTTATTTTTACAGCAAATACTACTGAACACAAGACAGTGGTGATTACTAGCCCACCACAACCACAACCAATTCAAGTATCGAGGGTCGTATTGCAGACTAATGGAACTACTCAAATGTATTATTAACCTTTAGACTGTCGGAAATGCCACTTTCGTGGCTCTGAACAAATCTCGAAATTCTGCGCAATGTGTATGTTATTTATATAGATAAATTTTTGGGAAAAAAAAGAACACTATTTTAATGAAAAAATGCCGGCAGCGTAAAGATTAAATAGCTACAAATATTCAATACAACAAATATTTTTCAATGAAGATTAAAAAATATGTATAACCAAATCTTTATTACAAAATTGCCATACGCTGCCTTTAATCCGTGAATGTGCACGCAGTAAATCTACGTGAATCAACAGCACTGTATTGACGTGGGCTAATATGTATTTGATAATTCGTCAATTCAGTTTTGTAACTGGTTGTTAACGAAACTCTGCTAGCAGGCTGCCGTGCGTTAAACTTTGATTCGATCAAATATGAATTATGACTGCGCTTTTTGTAAATGTAACTCACGTTCAGCACTGTATTATTTTCAGTATGCTCGCGACACATTGCCATCTTGTCAGCTACCGTATATCGGCAATGTTTAATATACTTATCGTAAATATTTTTAAATAGATTTTATAAAAGATAAGTCATTATAGTTATATAAGACGAAACAATTTTTTAAGAATACAATAATTTTTATGGACCTTTTTATAAATGTTAAAATTTTATTGAAGTAGATTTTTTAACAAACAAAAATATATAATTTGAATTGACAATAATTTAAAGTGTTATTTATTAAAAAATATAAAAAAATATAAGAGTAACAGTAATCATTCCCTCTCTTCTTTTTATATATATATGACAATCCTTGACAATTTGAATAATTATAGAAATGTGCTTAATTTCTTTATGCAAAATAGTGATAAATCTCGCCTACAACTATTCTCTTCCTTAACCACATAAATCATATAAATATTATAATATTCAATAAGTGACAAATTTACGATAAATATTTTAAGAATTAATTATATTTATCTCTTATATGGCATTAAATAATTTGGTCCTTATACAACTTCATTCAATCATAACACAGGACCACAAAAAGAAATTTGTGAAAATTAACTGGGATCAGAGTAGGTGATTCTTATAGATTTTGAGTCGCAAAAAACAATGCCGCTGGCCAAATTGCTCTATCGCATCACAATTTTGAGTTAATTGCAGTTAAAGTTGCAAAAAAGGGTTATTTTAGTGAATTTTAGCATATTATAACTACAGTATGTAACATGTTGGAGAAGTTTTATTGCAATCAAAATTAAGCACATTGTTAGGACTTTTAACCCTTAAAAGGAATTTGTTGTGTCGATTATGGTTAAAAATTTTAAGTAATTTAATACATTTCTTTGCAATTTACAAAAAACTTAGACGTAGTGGACAAAAACAGCCAACGGATTCGACTTCAGCGACCCAAAATACGTATAGTACACGTAATCTAGTTTGTGTCAATTTAAAAAAAATTGTGGTCCTGTGTAATCCAAACTTTACGTTTATACATACTAATTTTTTATAATATAAGGGTTACACACACAATGAAGAAAATTAAAATCATTTACATAATTGTTTTATAAATTCTATTCTACATACAAAACAAATTGTTATAAAAGTTGCACGTTATTACGCCGATCGCGCGTGCAGAAGCAATCGAAGCTAACAAACCGCCAGTCGTATTAACTAAAATACAATCGGTGATAAAGTTTCTCAACGTATCAGAGAACGCAGAAATAGGCGAGTTTCAAATATTCGCTGAAATTGATTTTCAGAAGCCAAATAAAAATTTTTAAATAGAACTGCATTCTATAACATAGTCCGTTAATCAAATAACTGTCCAGATATAGTTTTGATTAGAAAAATTTATAGTTAAATTTTTTTTATTATAAAATGATTAGAACTTCGGCAATTTTAGATTTCTACGCTTCTCCAATATTTTAATTATCAGATTTTCTCTCTCTGTATCTGATTATTTCCAATAATATAAATATACACATAATATTATGTATATTATATTTTAATGTATAATTAAGTAAATAAAATTTTTCGTCCTTCAAAACTCTAAAAAAAATTATTAAAAAACATACAAAAAAATTACATAAAAAAATATAAAAATAAAAAAAATATAAAAATTACATAAAACTTAAAATACGCGTCTTATGCAATAATGCCAGCCTATCCCCTCTACATGCTGTAAGCTTGCTGGCTGCAGCTTGGCATCACGAGACCTCGGAAAGACTGTCCAGTTATTAGGAATGTATATTTCATAAGAGCAAGCAGGAGACACGAAGAACTGGCAGGCGCGTCTCGCCAGAAATGGAAAAGTCGCTTCGATATCAGGGAAGCACGTTAGGCGAGGAGGTTGCAGAAGGTATTCTAGAAATTCACGACCGAACCACTGTCACTTCCTACATTACCGACATCCAGCCGTCGAAGAATGAGAAAACCGGCGGAAAAAGCGTAAAAGAAAAAAAATAAGTACGCATTTATCACAAACATGTGATTAGAAAGATTGATAAGCTTTATACATTGTTAAAAAGAATGAATATATCGAGATCCAAGTTAATCTTGGAATAGGCATACGAAGACACGACGATTTCACCGAGCTAAACTATTTTTTATTATTTTTTTGTAGAAATATTTATCATCGAATCAACCACCAAGTGGCATAAGAAAGATTAACAAGTTTTATATATAGCGAAAAGAAACGAAATCTACTACAGTACAACTACAACAAATGCGTTATTTTGCTTCTCGTTTATAACACGCATATCGTCTGATTTACCGGATGTATCTGTGATGAACAATATGGGCCGATTTCACCATCTCCGATTAACTTGATCCTCCGATTAATTTTGTCACCAGAATTGCTAACAGCAAGAATTCAAAAAAGTAAATCAAGCTCCTAACATATATTGTCACGGCAAAGAAAAAATACAGAATAAAATATAAGAAGAGATTTAATATTAAATAAACTTGCGAGTTACTTTTCAATATTGCACACGGCAATAGCAATAATATTACAGATTTAGCTGCCAAGAAATTAGGAGAGATGATCAGTTCTCAGCTTTGTAGTTGGCAACTCTTACATTTACACCTCCTCTACAATGCGAGTCTCAGATAGTCTGAGTTGTAAGTCGTAAGAAACTGACCAATCACAATCGAATGTGAGGAGAATAATTGACTGAGATTGGTCAATTTCTTACGACTTACGACTCTGAGACCATCTAAGACTCACATTGTAGAGGTGTTAATTGGAGGATCAAGTTAATCGGAGATGGTGAAATTGGCCCCAAGGCTTCGTTTTGTTCCGTCTTTGAGATAAAGTCCAAGGCGTTCTATTTAGTCTGCGCGTTCGTGCCGCACGATGACGATTTTTTCTTCGGTGGCTTCGATTTTGGAGAGGTATCGTTGTTAGTTTTCGCTTTTGCTATCTGGGTCGGGATTACGTGCACCGATCGAATTCGAATTCGAGAAGGAATACGCCATCTGATACCATTCTTCATATATGACTAATCTATATTCGAATTCGATGCACGTAATCCCGACCCTCCGAATGCTTGACGATACGCGCAGAGCTCTTCGCGATCCTGATTCAGAGCACCGCAAAGCGGACAGTTATATTGAAGGACTGCTCGCTCCTGTCTCGGTTTTTCCTACTGCATGAATCCGTCGATGAACCGATCGAACATGTTCGCGCAGAACCACCTTCTGATTAAAAGCCCGCGAGCATAACGGACACACGTACGGTCTCTCCCCCGTGTGGATCCGCTCATGCTTCTTTAAAGTTCCGCCGTCTCGAAACGCCTTCAAGCAAAACTTGCAGCCGTACGGTCGTTCATCGGTATGTATACGATTATGTATTAAGTATCCCTGGCGAGATGAGAACGTTTTCGAACAGATTTGGCAACGAAAATGGGCCGGACTTCCGACGTGCGTTCTACCGTGTTCCCAAAGACCTTGCCGCGACACGAGACTCTTCCCGCATTCCGTACAGGTAAACGGCGTATCTCCGGGATGAGTTGATAATCGATGTTCATTCAGTTCGTTCTGCTTTTCAAATTGCGAACCGCACACTTCACATGAGTGAGTCTTCTTGTAATGGATTATCTGGTGGCGAAACATCTTCTGCTTGGTCGTGAATTTCTTTCCACATTCTGAGCAAGCATGCTTACACCATTTATTATTGGGCACACCTTGCTCGATGTTGTTCTGCATTATCTTCTTGGCGCAAGTGGTTTGATGAGTCGCCAAATGGTTACCGTCCTGAAACTGTTTGTCGCAATATTCACACTCGATCTTCATATTCCAGTTTTTCGAAGCAGAAATCTTCTCGTGAGATGCCGACGTGGCTGCGTGTGAAAAATTGGTTCCACAATTATGTTTACACGTGTATTGTTTACTGTTGTTCTGTATAGACTGAACAGATGAAGAAGACGGTATCTGAGAAGCGTTTTGTAAATCAGACACATTTTCCGGCCATTTCCTGAAAGTTTCCACTGATTGAGACACATTATTACTTTGTAACTGCATGATGGCTCGCCCTGGGACATAATCATGTATCTTCATATGATTGGACAAGCTGGAAAGCCTCTGGAAGTTCGAGCCACAGATAATACATTTGTACGGTTGTTCGACATAATGCATGTGCGCCTGTAACATATGTGCTTGCAAACGGCTCTTGGAACAGAACAAATTGCCGCATGTTCTGCAAGCATGAAGACAATCCACTTGATGACAAACCATATGATTATTCAAATCAGTCTTTCTCTCAAATCTTTCTCCGCAAGTGGTGTAGGATAACTTAGGTGCTGACTGATATACAGATTGATGTTCAACCATTTCTTCTTGGGTAAAAAGGTGCTTACAGACTGGACAACTGATCTTGTCCTCGAAGCATGGGTACGTACCGCCCAGTTGTCGCAGAGCTTCCATAACCATGGACTTATACTCCATGGTCACCCGACGTATACTGCTGTTCTTGCTTGATATACATAAGATATACCACCTGGTTGTTGTCTTTCTCTTCTGACTGTTTTACAAGGATCTCAACGGTACCTTGCGTCTGCACAATGTCAGTACTGGCAGTGTTACTGATCGTGACCTCTGTAAGGCCGTCCTGGAAAACACACTCGCCAACAGGCTCGCATATCTCCTCGTGCGATATCTTATTCTCCTCATGCACGTCGATTAGAGAAAACACACTGCTTTCCCTCATAGGTCTCCATCTGTTCGTTATTTAAATTTCGTCAGCATGTATTAATATGACGTATTGTAACATGCACGACAATGCTCAAGGGAAACCTAATTTCACCTCAAGTTAGGTTTTCTAAGTTACTTAGGCTGTGTTCCGATATTCACTGCCAGTACTGAAAATCTATAGCGTACGTGACGTTAACTATAGATTTTCAGTATACTGGCAATGAATATTGGAACGCAGCTTACAATTACTTTCAAGTTGAGTCTTCGCATACCTGGTCACGCACTCGTGTTTTCCGTTCTGTCAGATGCCCGTGGCACGTTACGACGATTATCGTGCGCGGTTTGCAGCAATATTATTATATTAAATAATAATATTCCCTTTATCGTCCTGTACAGAAAGACGTTGCACGCAATCGAGATTATATTAGGCGATTTTTGGTGTGACTCTGGTATAACCAACTGTAAGCACTAAGCAACCAAAGTGTACCAAATGCACCAGCACCAATAGCAACCACCGATAGCAACTTTGGTATATGTACCAAACCATACCAAACGAAACGATCGCCAAAAATCCTCTATTATATGGCGCGTAAATCTTACCTCCCGCCAACTAATTTCGATTGCGTGCGCATACACGGACGCATTTGCGCGCCGCGCGGATGCAACGACGTCATTGGCTGCGTTCCATTTGGCGCTCACAGCGCTCGCGAGCATCATTTGTCCTTGTTTAACATTTGATAAACAACAAGGATGAAATGATTCCATGATAGAGACCCTGGGTGCGGTCGAGTTGCCGCTACAAATGCTTCAAAGCGTTTAATTGACCAATCAGAATAAAGAATTCTATTAATTGACCAATCAAAAAATGCTTCAAAGCATTTGTAGCGGCAACTCGACCGCACCCCCTATGGCTGGGTTCCGATTCCCCACCCGAGTGCCCTCAGGTATCGTTTTATCCTTGTTGTTTACTGAATGTTAAACAAGGATAAAACAATACCTGAGAGCACTCGGGTGGGAAATCGGAACCCAGCCTAAGAGTCTGGACATCAGAACAGCCAGTTTTGATTGGTCCTCCAGGACCAATGAGCGTGCGTGAGCGCGTCAAGAGAGGCTTAGGTTGTATATCCCTTCTCTCTTTAATGTATATCCATCGTATATCCCTCTCTCTCATAGGATTTTGACAAAATCGCCTGATGGCCAGACTCTTATTAGAGGGTCTCTATTCCATAAGCGCTATAAGCGCCAAATAGAACGCAGCCCTCTTATGGGCGGTATTCATTAGTCGGTTCTTAGATTTAAGAACGTCTTAAGTACAATCTTAAGATATCTTAAACCAATCACAGAGCCGTATTAGCGTCTTAAGACGTTACTTAAGACGGTCTTAAAATAAAAACCGACTATGAATACCGGCCTATGTGACGTTAAATAAATAGGCGGTCTTGTACTTGGATTTCGAATAGCGCAATGATTATTTAGATATTTCTTCTTTTGGCAATATTTGAAATTGTTAATTTTGTTAATGCATTTTCCCGACTGATCTAATATGATATTTACATCTATTAGAATATTTTTACATGTTGCATTTCAACGAGAACGCGTACCGTCTCTGTTTATTTACCGACTCTAGAGACCCTATAGATCCCCCTCTAGACCCCCTAGAGTCTCTAACCGACTCGAGTAGTATTACAATTTTCTTTCTTTTTTAAAATAATGTTTAGAGGTTGTTATAAATAATTGTAGGTATATGTAAGTGCCCCGAAAGAAATAAATGCATTACATAATAATTCAATTTATTATCGTTTTTTCCCTCAGCGTTCGAAATATTAAGTTGTCGCGTCTCGAATATTCTCGAGTCTTAATTATATCAGTAATTATTAAATTATTAAATGGATTAATAATTATTAAATGAAACATTTAAAATGTTAGATTATTGTTAAATAGCGAGTGTATGATTATTTGTCTGTTAAGACGTTCAAAAGAGCGTAAAGTTGTTAGAAAAATTATTTGTATGATATGTAAGACGAGAACTGAGTTTGCAATCGTCAGAGATTCCTGAGAAATCGCTCTTGTTACTAGGGAAGCACGTTCGGTTAGGAGGTTGTTGGAGATTCCCCACTACAAAGGTACTCCCCCCATTCTTAATAATCTCCGCCTCGTGTACAATGATGGCTTCCAGATATCGACCAATGAGAGCGCAGATGGTATGCGCAGAAGTGACAGTAGGTTGCGTATCCTTCGGACAAGCCCTGACCAATCATCACGTCGATACGCGGAGGCTAATGGTGGGCAAAATGCCCTCGCTCAGAATACTTTCAACAATCTACTTTACCATCCGAATTTATCGTTCTATTTACTTTCATAATTTTTCGAACGTCCATATGTGCATGAATAACCAAATTCTTACTTTTGTTTAATTATTATTTCGGATTAAAATATTTTGTTTTTTAAATTATTAATAGTTATTAATTTTATTTGTTCAATTAACTATGACGCGTACGCGAGATATGATAATACGAGAATCCAAAAAGAATTCATTGTTAATTCCCGAAATATGAAATGAATTCGTTTTCAATCCCATTTCTGTTCTAAAAACACTCTTATTAAAAGTTAAAAAAGAATTCGTTTTTACCTATGTCACCAATTGTGAGCCCTTTTTCAGATACAAAAGGAATTCCTTTTATAAGAATATTATTGGAAAGAGAGAGAGAGAGAGAGAGAGAGAGAGAGGAATTCTTTTTAATTTTTTAAAACAAAGATGTTTCAGATATAAACATTGATTCACTCTGTATACATATACAGAATGATTCTAAAATAAATTATCAAATTTTATAGATACATTTTTTAACAAATAATTGAATTTTTCTTCAAATATTTTTGAGTTCATTTTAAACTGCCCATACAGCACAGAAGTTGCAGCAACATTGCAGCAACATAACAACATTGTCGAAACATTGTTGCAATGCTACTGCAATGTTCTGTGCTGTATGGGATTACTCTAATTCATAAAGAATTTAAAAACCCACACAGCACAAAACTTAACAAAAATGTTTCAGAAATGTTTCAAAGTTTCAGAAACGTTTCTGAAACATTTTTGTGCTGTGTGGGAAAGTGAATTCTTTTTGAATTCATAACGACCTGTGCTATCTGGGATACTATGATAACAATTTGAATTTTACGTTTACTTATTTTGAAACAGCAAGATATTTATAGTATCCCTAACAGCACAGAACATTGCAGCAACATTGCAGCAATATTGCAATATTGCTGCAATGTTCTGTGCTGTTAGGGATATTACATTCTTTTATTTAATAAGTACAATAAAATAATTTAATAAGTACAATGTAATCATTGCAAATACTGTTTTACCAACCAGGGGCTCGATTCTTGAAGTTATTCGCAAGAGAAACGTATACGCAAATTCTGTTTTTACAGAAAATCTACAAGTTGATTGGCTAAAAGTCATGCAATACCCAATCAACTTGCAACTTTTCTGTAAGAACTAAATTTGCGCATACGTTTCTCTTGCGAATGACTTCAAGAATCGAGCCTCAGATCTCTCAAATGTTGTATAGTCTATATAGCGTATATAGTTTCGAATAATTGTTTTTCTAATTGGTTTAAATAAATAATATTCTAGGATGGTTTCTTGTAAGATCTTTTTGCCAAAATGTATAAAAATGATTGACAACGGAAAATATGGCTAAAATGCATAAGAAAGATCTTTCGGAATTCGTACTTTTCATGTCAATATTCGGAAATTATCTTTTTTATATTAATCTAATTTATATAATACTCCAGAATTGTTTACACATGTATCATATGCAAAATCGTATATCAGACAGATTAATAACATAGAATAAAAGATTTTAAGAATGTGAATAAAAAATGTTGATAAAAGATCTTATAAAATTCGTACAGCCATTAGAATTGGTATTCAGAGATTTGCTTGTCTGGTTAATTAAAACTATGTATCTAATAATATTTCAGCATTGTTTAATTTTTCGAATCTTTCTTTTAAGAACTTGGGAAAATTCAAAACTCCGTGGAGAAATGATTCACTATTTATATTTTCAAATAGGCTTATTTACAAATTTTACATTTCACAATCTTCCATAGGTGTGATAATAACGTGGCATTACTGGAATTTAGTTTGTATATTTTATTTATACAATCATTATAATAAATTATATGTATATTTCTTTTAAAGTATATTTACGCACGCGCGAGTGTGTATCCCATATAATATATATATGTATAGAGTGATTCATCGTCTATAAATGTTTGCATCTGAAATAATTTTTTTGTCTTCAAGAAATATGAGAATTCTTAAGATTTAAGAGTTGTAAGATGAAGTGTATCAAAATCATTTTAATTCTTTTGATGTGGAGAGTCAATTTTTTTATATAGACTTTTCTTATCATTCTGCTTAGAAAAATATTGAAGTAAAATCATAGAAAAGCGAACGCACACAACGCATATTTTAGTTTAATGATTATCGTATCTCTTAACAGCATCATATCCTAGTTAGTATAATCGATGAAAGATGCCATTTTTACGCAGACAACCAATTATTTAAGAGAATTATTTGAGGGAGGTTCCTATTTAATTGCGCGATGATCCGTAAACGGGTTCTCTTTTTAGAAAATTTTGAATTTTTGGAGAAATGTCCGTGGTTGCTAACTTCCGCAAATTTTGAGATATCAGGTTAAATATTTTTTTAAACGAAAGAGAATTATTTAAATAAGGTTCCTATTGAATTGCGCGATGATCCGTAAACCGGTTTTTTAAATGCAACTGTATCTTTCTTTCTTATATCAGTAGAGATATTTTATATGCATAATAATATAAAAATTAATTTATGCACAAAAATACAATTCCACGTAAAGAAATGATTATCTCTAACATTTCCAATTAAAATTATATTTATATAAATCTGCGTGTGTTCATTCTTTTCTATATTATGCGATTTGTATAATATCTCTTTCGGTAAAAGTTTTCGTATATTAAAAAAAACAAAGATATTTCAGATACAAACATTGATTCACTCTGTATACATATACAGAATGATTCTAAAATAAATTATCAAATTTTGTAGATACATTCTTTAACAAATAATTTAATTTTTCTTCAAATATTTTCTAAAAAATATTTGATTAAATACGACTTTCTCTTTACATTTTTTTTTGCTGTCTTGTAGAAAATGTAAATTATTAGACGCATTTATAACTTAGGACACAAATTTAAATTCTATTAAATTAAATTACACTTTAAATTAAACAAAGTTATCTGTTTCCATCTTTTTTGAAGCTTAATTTTTAAAAATTCTAGATCTAATAATAAAATCTAGTAATAATAAAATCAAGAACTACCAACATCTGAATATCTCTGTCAAAAAAAGATCAATTTTAAACAATTCCAAGAATATACCTGCAAAGTTTGATAATCTATTCTAGAATTCCATTGTACATATATGTACATATACATACGTTGCATAGAAATAATGTTTGACACGATTTTGGCGGAAATTAATTGGCTAGGACAAGTTATATCTTTACGATTTACACAGTTAATTGCAACTCTCACCACACGCACGCTCCTATTTTTTGATTAAAATTACCACCAAGCCTCTATATCTTAATTTTGGACTTTGCTTTCTTGCACTTACAATTGTACCATGTCCCCGTTAACAGACAGCCGGTCGTAGGTAGGAAGATCAGTAGAAATGGCTTGGTATGACACAGGGAGATATTTATTAATCAATATAGGAGTTAAATTACCAAGTTATAAACATACGTAAATTTTCTTACAAAGAAATATAAAATTACGCATAATTTTCAATTTCAACTTTTTTTCCATACCATCGTTTAATGTTATCTTCGTATAAAGAAAGATGAAAACTAGAAACATTATTTATATCTCCCGTACAAAGTTTCCTTGGTCCCATAGAAGCAAGACCAGATAAAGTGTATACAAATTATTGACTTGTAAATCAATTTGTTTCAGCAAAAGCATGAAACTGTTGGCACAATTTTTTGTGAGAACAATCTGCTATCTGTCAACGTACATAGCTCCTTTTATCAATCTAATATTATATCTTTTAATAATCTTATCTAATAAAATGTTTTTTTCACATTTAATCATTTTTAATATAGTAATATTATAATATATTATAAATATGCATATATGTATGTAGGACATTAAAAAAAAGATATGAATCAGCAATGCCTTGAGACATGTAATTTTCTCGTAGTGGAAATTTAATCAAAGTTTAATTAACGAATTAGTTAAAATTAAGAATCAAAAGTAGCAATGAGCAAATGCTACAACCATTAAACAATCGCTCTATTCCAATTTTTGTTACAAATACAATTTTAGAATTGTAATACTTATGAGACATTGTATAATTGTATTCATTATGTATATACTTTTGAATTTTTCTCTTTCTTCGTTATATCAGAAGGCGTATATAAAATGTTTAGAATGTTCTAAAAATATTTTGTGGATTCTAATCAATACATCTTCCATGGATACATATAAGCGCGTGATAATTAAAAAAAAGAGAGTAGTTTATTGATGATAGTCGAAATGAAAAGAGAAAGTTACGCGCGAATTTTAAAGCATAAAATATATAATACGCAAATTATAACAAAGTTTTAAATAAATTGTTATTATCATTGTGAGGTTTTTACAGTACTGATACATATCTTTACTAGGGCATCCTTTACATATATACAGAGCATTACAAAAGTCAAGTATAAAAATACTATCGCAGAAGTTTGCAAAAATTAAATAATGAAAAGTTTTTAAATATAAGATTGAATACATAATTTGAAGTTTGGCTAAATTATAAGTTGTGGTTAAATAGTCATGTAACGTGTTTTCTTGAATCTTCACAATACGATATTTTATTTAATGTCAAGCACATAATGTCAGCACAAAGCACATTTTAACGATAGCTCAATATTTTAGCCAAATTTCAAGCTTATGCTTAAAAACCTATTACTCAGAATGAAAAAAGCAATGTAAATTTTCATTATGCAATTTTTCGCTAACTTTCTGTTGCAGCGCTTTTATACTCAATTTTTGCTACACTTTGTATATACATATATACACATACATATTAATATTTATATAGTAAATAAAACTCTTAAGCCCGACGCAATAATTCTATACAAATACACTGATTTTTTTTAGTAGATTGAAGTACTTGACAACAGTTCCCTTTTAACAAACGCACAGTCACACTTACTGTCATTGAGCTCAAGTCGTTACAACAATGCTCTTTCCATTTTACTACATAAACGATAGTATAATATTTGTAAATGGAGCGATTTTTTCGTGATATGGACCGCCCATCAATATACAGATAGTTGCTGGAAAGTCCTGACATATGTCTATTCATATGTCGCATATGTCCATAGTATTGTACCGCATTATACAGACATAAAAGGAGAAATTTCTTCTGAGCTTATATCTTTTTTATCAATTTGCGGTTTTTAACTTTTTGTTTGAATAATTAACACTGAGCGGATTATGTATAAATATACTCTTAAATCTAAATTATAAAGAAGACTACAATATATAATAATAAAAGAACCTGTTTATATATATATATACATATTGAATGTATGTGCTTTTTATAAAAAGTGGTTTTTCTTTCTTATAACAAAAAACAGAGAATTAAAATAACTCAAAACAAAAGAAAATAATAATTATAGCCTCTTAGTCCTTTAGTTGAATGATTTAGTTTGTTTCACAGCATGCATTTAATTGTTATAACTTTCATATCGCATTTTAACACCACGTGTAATAATTTTTAAATAATTTTAATATCGATTGAGATTTTTTGCATTATTTACATATGACTACTATAAGACATTACTAAAAAAAGTAATATTTTACATACCTAGAGACTCTATTCAAAAAATGTTCATTATGTATCTTTAAATAAATAATTAAACAATAACAAGTTAATATTCTTACATATACATAGCGCATGTAAAATCATACGCTACGTGCGCCAGGCCATGCTAAATTGATCTAAAAAGTTCTATATTACAAAGTATATATTGCTTAACTAAATAGGGAAAATATTAAGTAGAAATTTATAAGCTCTTATCAAACTACTTGGATACATGAAGATAAGATCGCTTATTTGGCAACAGTTCCTCTAGATATTTCTCCCTTTACGTCCTAGAGCAAATCTAAATGTTGCACGCATAATATACATATATCTGAGTGACAAAGTGCTAAAGTTTGTAAAGAAATAGATACAAAAAAAATTAACATAATCACAGTTGGTTGGCAGACTTGCGAGCGAGCGCAGGCATGATGCGTTTGGACAGGCTCTTTCAACGCAAATACCTTGTCTTTCTTTACATGGTTTTATCACTTGGTCGATATAGTACTTCAATAGCCTGTTAAACCCTTTACATTGACAGACTCAGCCTTAAACATAATCGTTTGTTCCAGGACTTGTCAATGGTTCTTGAGCCTAAAACACAAATAATGATATATATTATACAATTATTTATAAAAAGCATTCTAAAATTTTATTTTATCGGTTAAAGTATTTATGATTTTCATCCCATAATTCATAACAATTGTCTAAAAGCTTTTAGGTAAAAATCAATTCAAATAATTATAATTGAAGATTATTATTTTTACCTCCTCTCCAACTGTAGCTGCAGGAAGCGGGAATCTGTTTTTCTCAAGACTAAATTGATCTTCTGTAGTCTTCCTGTAGACGGGATTATCGAAGTTCATGCTAGTAACATTACGATGAAGATAATGCCTGTAGCACAGTACTGCAACAAGTGCGAGTAATAGCAGTCCTAAGGACACTACGCCTATCACGATGCCGGCGACTAAACCAGGATCAGTTGATTCAGTTGCTAAGTTTCCCTTTCCATCTGCATCTGCTGAGGATAGTGGATCTAGAAATAGCATATTCAATATAAAAATTCCAAAACCACATGAACTAGTATGTTTGATGTTCAAGTATAAAGAGATCCTAAAAATCTTTTTCCATTCCAACACATTCATTACTGTAGCAGAGTTAATACAATCAATTAGTAAAAACTTAATAAATTCATTTCAGTAGCGATATATACAATGGCCATAATTATAAGAATACAGTAAAAATCTAAATATAGAAAACACTAACTATCACTGAGCTATCAAGTAAATTGCACATTTTTAAGAGAAAAATACATGCAGAATATAGGGCACATTCATACTATGCAAAGTAACACTTAATATAAATATACCTAGCAACATATCTCTACAATTTTGTATCATAAAAGACTATAAAATAAGTTATAAGTATATCTCTTAAATAAATAATCAAGTAATCATTTATAATCGATTAAATTTGTTAAGCAAATAACAATAAATATTAATTCTGCTTTAGATTTAAAAAAAAAACAACTGTCCATTTATGAATTTTCTAATAAACGTAAAGAAAAATCTTAATAAAAATATGAAAAAAAAAATCATTATTTGCCTTAAACTTTCTATTTTCCACATATATTTGCAACTGTAACAAATAACAGATTTATTAAAATTCACTCAAATTAAATATAAAATAAAATTTAATCTCTGCATTTCTTTCTTGGACAGCTCTTTGACTTAAAAATTAATTTTCTGATGTATCTGTCAAGGAAAAATTGATTTCACACAAATGGACTTAATAGAAGTAGATATCTGAAATATTTTGTATCAGATACTACATATTAAATAAAAAATGTTAATATAGATTTAACGTGTACAACTTAATATGTACAACAAAATCCATTTTCTTAGAAAGGAAAAAACTATTTCTAATTCAATATATTTCACTTCTAAATAAAATTATATTAATACAATTTAAAATTAGTGGTTTTATATATAAAACCCAATATAAAATGTATCCCAAGAATGAATTACCGTGAATTAATAGATGTTCAAATGATTAATTATTTCGATATGGTAGTATGGTTAATTAAGCACTTAATATATCCCAAAAAGATTCGCGTGTATTGAAAAAATATCATCCAACCAAACTTACTGGTAGATGTTGTAACATTCAGAGGCTTGAGCCTCTGGAACGGCTCCATGGGTGCTTGTGTGGACGGCGCTATGGTTGTAGTAACTGAAATATCCCAAATTCATGCAACACGAATGCAAATAAATGAAACAACGTAAATAATAAATTCATAACTCTTCGAGCAACTATCAAATATTAATTAAAAAAATAAATTTTTATACCTTTGTGCACTAAAAATTTTAATATACACGCTTTTTCATAATAATTTTTTCGCATTCAAGCATTTGCACGTTCTTATATATTACACTATTCTATTTATATAAGAATAATCATGCAAGATGATTTATCACTGTGCAACAACTGTTTCATGAGATCTCAATGTTAATGATTATTTGCGCGCTATCTGCATATGAGCGTAATAACTACCGAATATAAAAGATAGAGGAATTCAAAAAATGACATTTTGAACATTTTTCTTGCATAATAAGCATTGATAAATTAGAATGCACCAACGACATGCAATGCTACCTGAGAATTTAGATTTCATTCTCATAATATGCTATATATGTACAGATCTTCTGCAATATATTATATATATTGCAGAAGATCTGTAACATAACAAATCTATAATAAATTGACGAACAGCTTTCCGTGACTGTCTATTAATTAAACAAATTTATTCATTAAAAGAAAGATTTTGTAATTCGTAATATAACGTCCATTGCAAATATTCAAAAATTATTTTTAATGTAATTTAAAGTACCTCGTCTTACGTTCAGCTAAAGATACCATTTAATTATAGAATAATCGGCACTTAGTCAAATTGGCTGCTATAACAAGACAAGTTGAAAACTGCGTAGTAACTCAGTGCTGGAAGGTCATTCGTCAATCGCAATATCCTTCCCTGTGACTGACTCACCATTTTCCACACACATCAATCCATCGGGTAATAACCGTAAGCCGTCAGGACAGGCGCATGACAATAGTGGTGATCTAGAGTTGATTTTAGGCGCGGGCAAACACAGATGGCTGCAATGTCCATTGACAGCCTGACATTGATTCATTCCATCAGGCTGTCTGTAAGGATGATATACATGGACTACCATCGGATGCTGAAGCGTTCTGATCGACGTTACGGGTTCTACTTCCTTGCCGGTGAATTTGTTAGCTTTAAAGATCGTTTCTTTATCCCAATCGGTCCAGTACACATAATCCTCAAAAGTTGTTATACTGAAGGGATGCCTGAGGCTATCGGGAGAGTATAGAACTGTTCGTCTACCAGTACCATCATAATTACAGGAACCTATGATGTTCAGTTTTGCGTCTACCCAATATACTCTCTTACCAATCAAATCTAAAGCTAAGCCATTAGGCCACTTGACATCATTGCCGACAATCACCTGTAATAGACTCTTATTAGAGATCAAGGCAAATTGTTCGAAAAACATATTTAATACACTTCATTAATGATTCATAATTGCTCCTTCTAAATCGATTTCTAGAGACATCAGCAAGAAAAAACCCATGATTTCAGAAAAAAAAACAATTTAGAATAAATATAAGTAAACCGTCTAATAGATTGCAAATTATTAATTATGTTATTTTTATTGGATGCACATACATACACGTACACATATACATGTTCAAACAAGAGATAGAAATTAAATTTCTTTAAGTTTAATGAAGATTAAGTAACATATTCTTCAATACTTTTTAATTAACGTTGTAATTTCCTACCGATCGATGAGTGCCATCCATGCCGGCTCGTTCAATACGAGCCTCGTCGCTCCAGTCTGTCCAAAACATCCAACCCTCCAATGGATTCAGTGCTATCGCTCTAGGTTCCTGAATGCGATCTCGTATCAGAGTCTTTCTCATATTTCCTTCGAAATTGGCCAATTCGATAGTATCTTTCCCAGAGTCTGTCCAATAAATGTGACTGTAAATCCAATCAACTGCCAATCCATCTGATGTGGTGAAATCGTTTTCAATAACGACTGTGCGCTCATTTCCTTCGTCTATTGGAGCTCTAAACATGTCATTCGGTCAATATATCTTTCAATATGAAGTTTAATAACAAAGATTTTATAATTGACAATTACTTGTAAATTTTCTTTTCACTAATGTCGCTCCAGAAAATCATTCCAGTGCGAAAGACAAAGTCCAAAGCAGTTGCCATTTTAGTATTATTAACGATGGCTGTCATCTCTTGACGGTCTAGAGCTACTTTTCGGATATCATGTCGACGGGCGAATAATAGACTTGCATGACCCTCTGCGGCTTTACAGCGTGTTAAATTCCGCGGATCTTTAAGATAACCAGTGGCGCAACTGCACTTGAAGCTACCTTTTTCATTCTGGCAAAACTGAGAACAGCTACCCGGTTCCAAGCATTCATCAATATCTGAAAGATAAAATAATCTCTTTATAAACAGCTTCAATACAAAGCTAATTCAATGTGAGAGACCAGAAACATTAAGAAACTAATGTATTAATATTTGGAAATGCAAGAACTTTGTCCATACCATCACACGTGCGATTGTCGATGAGTCTATAACCCTCATGGCAGTCGCATCGGTAACCAATAGGCAAATCGACGCAAATCTGCGAGCATCCACCGTTGTATTTTACACACTCATCCACGCCACAGAGTTCGGCGCTTTCATCCTCCCAGCCGATGCAATCTGGGTTTTTGTTGCAGACATTTTCCAGAGGAATACACGAGCCCTCGCTGCACTCGAACTGAATTCGCGGATCGCAGCTTACGATTTTGCTCGTGCAATTCTTCTCGTCACTTCCGTCGGCGCATTCGGTTTTACCGTTGCAATATAGATGACCTAGACATATAAATCGTTGAAAATCCGAATCGTACAGGTTGACTCGCTCGTCTGCTACTATATTCGCACAACTATAAAACGATAGATTCTTTATTTAAATATGAGGCGATAAAAAAATATACATCTCTTTTATAATAGCTTATTAATTTTCGAAATTCAATATCTTGATAACGTTAAGGCTGAATTTAAGCAGTCATCTTCTGTTCATACACAAAGCATACCGTTATCCGTTAATGAAACGAGAACATTTTTCGTCAACTTGTCGTTAGTAATTTTATGTTTAACGTAATGACGGTTATAAGTAGTTTACTATAGAAAAATGTTATATCTTTAAATATATATATTTCAATACCCGAGATGCAAGAACGTCGATCTTCGCACTGAAATTGATCAGGTCTACATGTGACATTGTGGCATCTCTGTGGAGATTCATCTGCACCATTGGGACAGTCCTTTTCACCGTCGCATACCCAAGTCTGATGGATGCAAGTAACACCATCGTCGCAATCGAACTCCTTGTCGCAGTGACTCGTCTTCTTGCCATTCAGAATATCCTAAAAGAATAAATTTCAAAGTAACGTCAGATCTACGTGCAATGCAATATTACATAAATTGTATCGCATTTTTTTCACGAGTTTCTTTATTCTTAACATCGTTTGAATCTTTTCAACCATCCGATACTTTGACGAGATCAGCGAGTCTTCTTTGAAGACGAAGTACCTTGCATCCTATTTCATCAGATCGATCGGGACAATCGTAGTCGCCGTCGCATCTCCATCGCGATGTTATGCAATAATTCTCGGAACACGCGAAATCAGTGCCAGGTTGACACGTTATCGGCCCACAACCTTTCTCGTCGCTGTTGTCCCCGCAATCATTGTCGTTGTCGCAGACCCAGAGCTGCTGGATGCAGTGCTTGTTCGCGCAGGTAAACTCGTCAGACCGGCAAGTGTCGTCTGAGGCAAAAGATTTCTCATGTGAGAGAAGTGGAACGACGTGATTTACTTGCAACAGAAATTCTTTTGCAGCGATGTTGATCTTAACAGGGGTTGACATCTGATCAGTGTAGGAATGTAAAGCTATTTAAAATAATTCCCTACTACTAAGGATATTAATCTATTTTAAAGCAAATATTTAAAATAACAGAGCTTTTCTAAGTTACATGTATATAATTACATTATCACAAGTCAAGAAAAAAGATTGCAAATAATAAAAAAGCCAAAATTAACTTTTAGTAAAAACAGCAGGTGCATATATAATATCTGTAGCAATTAAAAAATAAAAATTTTGCCAATAATTATAAAGCGACGCGATCTTGCATTATAAAATAATTGCACCCAATATGACCTAGAACCCCGATATAGCTTAATAACTCTCTCTCGATAAACCGTACTACGCTATAAACTCGAAAGTAATATCAGCTGATCCGATAACCTTTCACGATAACGTACATCTTTGTCTAGTTTTGCAATAGCTATGAATTTTTTATAACAGGAGATTATAGTTCACGAAGATGTTTTTATCTGCGCGTTATTTATTCTCTTCCTCTGCCGATTTCCTCTTATTTTCTCTTATAATAATTAGTGAAAGTTTTTTTAAATTTGACAATGCTTATTAATATAAACATTGTAATTAATCTATTGTTAAATAATCTATTCTGTATAAAAATACTTTACTCCATTACGATAACTTAAGAAAAAAGCTCTTAAGAAAAAAGCTTTTTCTTAGAAGAGAAAGAAACTCAATTTCATTTATCTTTTGATATATGCTATTTCATAATAAATATAATAGTATTTATACATTTATGGTAAAATGTGAATTATATTTACATATTTTTATGTATTTCATTTATGGCAAGATATAAAAATCATTATTTAAAAATATATATATATATAAACTCCTAAATCTTAAACAGGCCATATTGAGAACAGTTACAGCATTATTGTTAAGTCACAATCATAATATCGTAGGGAAGTAGAATATTGATTGACAAGTTAATCTCAACATCACGGCTTTCACGCAACATATAATTTAGATAAAAGCACGAAAATCTACGTCATGATATAAGACCAATATAAACGTGCAGTTTTAACGTAACGATTCGTGCGTAAATACCGCTCTAGGAAGAAACATGTTGATTAAATGTATCTATGTAAAAAAAAATTCTTTTTTCTTTTACTACACTGTTATGTATTCTGTAATCGCGACCATTTGCGCTTTCGAAGAGACAAGTTCCGCAGGAAATTAGAGGTTCCCGGCAGTCACTCGTAATCTCAAGCGGGATAATTATCTTCTCCCCCAAGCAAGCGGTATCTGCGACACAACTTTATCTAACATCTAATGAAAAAAGCTACGTATTAAGTTGCACTCTCAAGTATTACGATCGGAAATTCTCCAACTGAGAGAAACAAGAAATAATAAGTGTAATAAGATACTTACAGTGGACGTCAAACATATATGAAGAAAATAAAAGCTAGAAATAATTATAGAGCACACACAGCAATTGGATCGTGGGTAATCCATTTCCTACTCAAATTTTTCATTTGAATAAAGTCGCTTTTGTGCCAATCTGTATAATAACTATACAATAATGGACAAACGAAAAACAGGAACAAAGATATTGTATGTGAATTTGTTAAATATACATTAAAAGAGATTTCTCGATTTTTATAAAATTTCTAATGAATTTTTCGCTTGATTTAACGTTTCTACCCACCATCAATTCTTGTAGATCTTAACACTATCAACCGGTAAAGTAGCAAGGAAAGAAAAATCGACGAAAATCAGCGCATTACAGAAACACCGTCAACGAATAAATGCAGTAATAATCACGGCTAGTAAAAGTATAACTAACGTAACTCGTGCAACTCGTTTGTAAAACATAAAGGTGTGACGTAACGTGTGCAATTCGTTCGTGAAGTGTGAGCATTAAAGCATAATTTAAAGTAACTACGATTACGTTAATCATCACAAGTCCCCTTAAGCAACCTTCTCCATAAGTAACCTTCACCAATCGAAATCAATTTTAGCTTGTCCCAAGGAAGTACTACTCGATCACCAACTATCATAATTGCTTTCGATCGAAAACATCAATATAATTTACATCGGACATGATAACTACGTTCGTCTACGTCTATGTCTGCTTCTCACCGCGTCAATAATATTAATATATTATATATTTAATATATAAATTATATAACGTACAATATATATAATGTAATAATAAATATATATGTATCAAATATATTAATACATATTAATATTATATATTTAATAGATGTATAATTGTAGCTATCCATGTCTCAAATATATAAATATGCTTGCGTCTCGTAGTTTAGATAGATCTCTGTAATTAAAGCTCTATAGTCTGTACAAAAATATCTTGGACTGAAATATCTTTTCTAAAAAAAGTCACGATCTACATCGGCTCAAAATCTTAAAGAGACACAATATATTTTAAAGAGTTGCATGCGTGGGTGCAGAAACCAATAGTCGATACATATATGTATATCAAAGAGTCTCGGCTATTCACCTCCGAGATGTAACGTGCAATATATGATAAAACACAGATAAAAAAAATAATAGAGAGAACAAAGTGTGCAAGCGTATGGAAAAAGTAGCCCACGTGCAGAAGCTTACTGCACTCAGCCTCGTCTGAACCGTCCGAACAGTCTGGGTTGTCGTCGCACATCCATGTTAATGCCACGCACTCGCCATTTCCCGAATGGCATGTGAATTGTTCCGGCGTACAGGTCTTGGTCCCTACAAGATGACAATTGCATTGTACCGGTTTCGCACGCGAATATATCACACGGGGCGCGAGCCCCGACAAAACGGACACTGCGATTGACGTTCGGTCGCGATAGATTTCGAAGGATAGATTGCATTCCTGCATCAGCGTGTGGACGAATTCGTAAGCAGAAGTTTCAAATGATATCTATCAAATAAATGGAAAATCTAAACTTCCACGATTCCTATATTGACCCCGAGAAATAAAAGATTCGTTTAGATCATTCTTCAATCTAAAAATATAAAATAGTCACATTCTGTTCAAAAATATTTCAATTTTCGCGTGCTCTACCGATCTATATAAAATCGACTTTATTATTTTTCAGCTGCGCCCATATCGTTAATTTATTGTTATTTTGTTATTCTTGGAAGTTCATATTATCTATTATCATTAGATAATCAAAGATGATCATTTAAAGATTTAGATAATTAAATAACATGCACAAAAACAATATCCTGTAAAAGTATTGAAAATTCTAGTTGGTTATTGAGATAGATATAAAGGTAACTTTTACATCTTATAAAAATTACATTGATTGTTACTGATTACTATTGTGCTTGTCACCATTTCACCGATTTCTCGAAATCATTTTATATCGAATAAGCTATTCATGTTTCAATACATGCAATTAATGAACCCAACTTTCTCATGTCATAAGCGATAGAACGTATCGAGAGCACGAGGATGCAATCTGAGATTCTGCAGTTTGCGCTTTGTCATTTGTTCCGTAGCTTTCCAGCTGATCTCGTTCCTCCTTGGCTGCTTTCCGGTAACACCTACGCTAAAGTACTTATCCGCGCGACTTACTGTGACAATCCTTCTCGTCCAGACCGTTGGAGCAATCAGACTGACGATCGCACAGCCACGTCTTCGGAATACACTGGCCCGGGCTGCATTCAAACTCCCTTTCGTTGCACGGTTTCGATCCTTTTTTTCGGTTCAATATTCTCAATTAACCATCTCTTTAGGACACAATCTTGCGAGAGCATACTTCTACTTAATATCAACAATAATTTCTCAAATAAAAATTTTTTAAAAATACGTAAAAGTCGTCTAAAAACACGTCTAAAAGCTCAAGACAATTTTCTTCAAGGTATTATTCAGATACTCTAATATGCAAGTTTTTATTAAACTTATTTATTTACTGCGATCTTGTGCAACTTAGGAGACTTCAGTTTCGCATCTTAATATTACGAGTTATACATTTCACGAGGAATATATAAATGTACTTTTTTATTTAATATTTGTATTTTGTGCTTTTATATATAAAGCAAATAAAAATTTCATTCTTAAAAGCTCACTAGACGACCAAAAATTTGTGTAAGAATTCAGAATAGAATTTTATAATTATAATTTTATATTTTATGTAATACAGAAAAATATTTCAGAGGAATAAAAAAATACACACATATATAAAATACATATTAAAATATATACACGCGGTATATATAAAAAAATTGTAAAAATTGTAAATAAATTTCTACTTAGAAATTTGATGCGAATTATAAAAGTATCTAAAGCAAACTTTAGTTTTGTTTATAAATACTTTGTATGTGTGACAGATAAAATGTTCATACTAGAAATATTGAACGTCAAAAGCAAAGTATAGATGTATACATGTTTCGATACTTTGATATCATGTATAATAATGCCTGATTATACAGGCAAATGAAACAGTCACTAACCTTTGACATTTGATATATTAGCATTTTTTTCAGATTCAAGTTCGAATAAAAGAGCTACACGCTTGCGATCACGTTTCGTACGTAACAGAACGTGTTAGCGTTAAAGTAATTTCTCATTTTATGAAATAATGCTGTATGAACATAATGGAACATTATAGTAATATACAGGATGCCTTCCTTATTAAAGGCACGTTCTTCCGGATTCTTTAGTCAGTTTTGAATTAAAAATATCGAAGAAATCCATCATTAATCGCAACTTTCTAATTTTCGACAATGCATATTTTTGTAACTTTAGATTAAAATTTTATCAAAGAACAAATTCCATTTAAAACCATCCGAAGAACGTAGTTATGTTATTTACTTGGAATGTCCGTTAATGAACGTAAAGCATGAAATTTACGTAGAATAAAATAATTCATGACATAATCCATTTGTTAAATAAGTAGAAAATGATGATATCGTTTAACGCTATATACTTCCGAGAGAATGACAGAACAATGATTGATAGTTTCTCTGAAGGACTATCTCTTCGTTTTCTACTAAAATTACAACGTGTATCGACGATAAAAAACTCGATCGCGTTTCTCTACTTTATAATTTAAGAGGATTTTTAATGATCTGCAGCGCAATTTACGTCATAATTGAAATGATTAAATGCACGTATAATTATGTCGGTCAAAAGGGCTTTGCGTCAGCGTGCACTAATTAATATTAAATGCGCATTCCACTGTGTAATTATGATCGTCATTGCGACCTTCAAGGATCGATGGGATACGATTAAACTAATCGATTAGCATCAATGTTGCTCTTCAGCTTCGCAGTTTATACATCGAGAGTGGAGATATGCAAATACGTACAACGGCCAATTGGAATATCAAGTGATTTACAATTCTAATTAAAAAAATGCGTCTTAACATTCGCGCAGGGTTTCATCAGACGGTAACCAAATGATAATGCTAGAATCAAGTATCCTTAAAATAGAAAATAACCTCGTTAGTGAGGAACACCCTGTATGTCAGTACACTTCACCTGCGTGAAAAACCGGTCTCCAAAGTTGTACTTTCACATACCGGGACCTTTTACAGCCGGGATGCACTATATTCGGGTAAATATTCATCCTATCGTTCGATACAACAATGCAATAACGTTGTTTGTAAGAAAGTTAGTCGACTTTTAAGTTCTGTCAGTATTCAAAGAGTTGTACTGTAATAAAAAAAAGACGCGAACGATGTTCGAATAGCGTGTACAATTTTCCTATTATGAAAAATGCAAAGAGCTCCTCGTCGTCTGCTTTTACGAAGTGAACTCTTCTTTCATAAAGTAAAATTCATAAAGCGTTTATAAAAAATAATTAATAAATTTTTACACTACATAGAGACGCATAAATTACAAATTTCGCATTCTGCATACATATATAAATATACCAGGCGCCTCGCTCAAAGCGGTAAATGCTAATAGATATACTTTATTGGCAGTGGAGAGATATTAATTTCGCATTTACCTTATCTTAGCAAATATTTAATCTGCGATTGAGTTGACCGTTAAATATACCGTTAATTAACTTTCAAATTTAATTTTTAAATTTATTTCAAAAATTTCTCTTAATCTGTTATAAAACTAATTAAAACTTTCCGCATTCGAGACGTTCGCTACTGCAATCATAAACTCGAGACACTTGAAAAATTTTAATATTCCAAAATAAAAAAAACAAGAATTAAAATTTTCCAAGCTTTAATTTTCTGAGCTTTTATAATTATATCACTTCTATAAATTTCAAAAATTCTCAAAAAAATTAATTTTTCTTCGCATAACTTACTTAATCTCTTAAATAAATAAGAAATAAATATTGGAGTCAAAAATCAAGTCTTCCGTTCGTGCATGAATCATTTCGAAAAATTATTTTCTCATTAGCTATTCAAATTATAACATCAACTTTTATGTGGCACGTGTGTGTTAATATCTTATAATTCAACCACGTTTGATTATAAGTTTTGAAAAAAATTAACAAAAAATAAAACTGCCGATTCAAATATTATCTTCGATCTCTCTCTTTCTCGCTCTCTCTCTATCTCCCTCTCTTATCTCATAAAATCTTTTAACTACACGGAGAAAATTTTATATCAAAAATTACTATGTATGGCAGTAGCCGTGAACTATTGCTGGAATTATAAAAATTTTTACTACGCCATTGTTTTACATAGTAAACATTTTTACTACGCCATTGTTTTAGATAGTAAAAATTTTTATAATTCCAGCATAGTTCGCGGCTACTGTCATACATAGTAATTTTGAATATAAACCTTTCTCCGTGTAGCCACTTTTTTTCTCAGCCCATATTTCTCTTGATGAACATTAGCGTCACAATATTTACTACATACATACAATTTTATAGGAAAAATTGCAACTTACTGCAGACAGCGGGGTCCTCGTCGGTGCCATCCGAGCAATCTCGGTCGCCGTCGCAGTGCCATATATTGGGTATGCATCTGCCGTTACTGCACTTGAACTCCGTGTCCTTGCATTCCTCGGTGTCTGAAATGTTCATATGAGGTTTGAGGGAATGAGTGTCGGCACCGACCGAAAGGGCAGTCGCGCACGCGAGCAGCAACAGGATGCACGTGCACCGGGAGACGTCCGAGGGACGCGTCCAACTCCTGCCGCCGGGCTGCATGATCGCGAGAGGAGCGAAACTCCTGTTTCCGTCGTCCGTGCGTGCAAACCGCACCGCGCAAAGCCGCACGACGCACTACGCATACGATTCCTACGGCGCACTCGAGGAAAACTCTGACGTTACAATCAAAAATCAATCTTTACGCGTCATTAAAGCGCAAATCTTTCACCGACGTTGCTGATGAAATCTCACTGACGTATGTCATACGCTCGTTGTACGCTACTAGATACTTCTGGATTGTCGCGGGAGCACTCGCAGGCGATGAGGAACTCGCCGATCGACTACTACTCGGACACGTCCAGCGATGTGTCTCGCAGCTCCAGCTTTCACGCGCGGCGGCGAAGCGGCAAGCGCGAGCGGGCGGCGTAAAGGGAACTCCGGGACGCACCTGCCGCGACGATGCACTCGCGGTGGTAGCCGCGGATTCTGTAAGGCCGCAGCCCGGCAAAGGGGCGCCTATATATGGGCCTTGGCACGCACTCGCGGCAGTAGGCTGCGGCGGCAGGAGGAGAGAAGCGAATCGCAGAGCCCTACCACAGATCCTCGTTACGTTTCCTACGTTTTTTCTAAATCGCGCACACGTGCTCGGACTCTGATCGACCTAGATCGGACTTTACGTTAGATCTATCCCCGCCTCGTGCGAAGAGATTCATGAAAGATGCAAAATACTCGGCTCGTTAATTAAAGTCATTTCGAATTAATGAAGATTTCTCTCCGCGATCAGTCTTATTGCTTAATCAATCGCACATTGTGTCTAACATTTTCGGTTATTAATGGAACGAGATAGTGCCGAAATTCGCAATCTCTATCTCTTCTTATAGACAAATAGTACTGATAAATCTGTCTCAATTTGGTTAAACGTATACTAGATATACGCGAGGATTAGCATCGAAGAAGAAAATCGAATACAATTTCCATACATAAGATGCTAAAGATGTAGTACCTTTCATTTTTCATTTATGAATACTATAACCGATTTGGATTTATTATAAAGATGTTTTATAGTGAATTTTCTGTCATATATAAAGACATTTTGTTTTAAAGAAAAATGTGTGTGTACGTGTGTGTGTGTGTGTGTGTGTGTGTGTGTGTGTGTGTGTGTGTGTGTGTGTGTGTGTGTGTGTATAGAGAACGATCAACTTTACTATTTGTACACTGATAGAAAAATGTGCTAAATTTCAATAAATGTTTTCTCCAATAGTCCTTAAAAAAAGTATTTTTTAAAATTCAGTTAATATTTTTCGAATGAAAAAAAATATTCATCCAAATGAAACAAATTTTCTAAACCTAATAAAATAGTTTACTGAATTCAAAAGAATACTTTATTAGGACTATTGGAGAAAACATTGATTGAAATTTAGTACATTTTTCTATCAGTATATGGATCATATGTACATATTTTATAATATCGCATTTTACAATAATTTTTATATATGTGGGACTCAGTAATTTCAGTGGTAGAGAGAGAGGGGGAGGGGGAGAAAGGGAGGGAGAGGGGGAGAGAGAGAGAGAGAGAGACCAATTCGTACGACTAATACAAAGTTGATACGTGTCGCGACAAAATAAAAATAAAATTCCTATATGTATGTTAAAAATGAAATATGCAACGCTGACATTTAAGTTATCGACTCAACATATATAAATGCAAAACGCGATAATCTTGGATACTGGTCGCAGAGCAAGAATTTGTGGATTCTCGAAATTAATTAAAATTTAAAAAAATATTTGCGCAGTGCATCCTTGTTCCGCTAATTCTGCTTTAATATGTATGATGATTTAAAAATTACATCAATTCATCAACATGCTTTAAATATGTTACAAAATATGTATTTTTTTATATACAAAAAATGGAAACTTTTCTTCTCTCGCCAGTGAATAATTAACGAGGTAGATTTTTAAGAATCGACACAACTCGCCAGATTTATTAGAAAATCACAACGTTTCGATCATTGGTTTTGGTCCTTTTCAAGTGTTGACAGAAATTACAGAGAACATTCAGTGATTGTGGCATAGTGACTACTTAAGCCAAAGATAAAGAAATTCTGTTATCGAATTTCTTCTGTTATCGTTTGAGTGGTACAGACGTGCTTTCTAACACGCTCTTTAGACTAAACTACAGAACATACTGGGGATTCTAGTTCGCTGACAATTTTATATAATTTTGCTTCCTCATAAAGAAAACTCTGTTTTCGTGAAAAAAATGTTTTTCCAGTTTTCTTTGTTAAAGCTTTTAGATTGTTTTAAAACGTCGAAAAAACACATTTTAACAAAATGTCCGTGTGTGTGTGTGTGTGTGTGTGTGTGTGTGTGCGTGTGGATGTGTGTGTGTGGATGATGTTTGGGGTTGCTGTAACTTCCGCAAATTTCGAGATATCGAGCTGAGTTTTTTTTTTAAATGTAGACTATCATTAAAGGAAGATTCGTATTGTATTTGATGATGATCGGTAAAGAAGTTCTTTCGCTTCCTCATATTTATAAAATTTTTAATTTTTTCTAAACTTTTATTTTAGGTTCTCTTTCAATTTTTACTATTGAAACCCTACTTTTTTATTGCATATTCTTATAGCTTACTTCGTGAGCTTTTCAAAACACTATAATAAAGTATTTTTTTTATTAAGTACTTTTCGAGTAATGAAGTGTGTACGTTCATATAAAATTGTAATCTTCAAACTTTCGTTGATTCACAAAGCTTCCTCTATGAGGAAGCCAAACGATAAAAAAAAAGAAATAAAGAAAAACTTCCTGATGAGGAAGCACCGTGCAAATGCTTAATTTGCACACTTTATTTACCTACTTGACTCTAACAAAATTCTTGATCTCTGGTTTAAGTGAGCACTATGCTACAATCACTGAATGTTCTCTGTAATTTCTGTTAACACTTGAAAAGGACCAAAACCAATAGTCGAAACGTTGTAATTTTCTGATAAATCTGGCCAGTTGTGTCGATTCTTAAAAATCTACCTCATTAATATGTATTACATTAGTTTACGGCTTTATCTTTATCGCGCAAAATATTTTTTACTTATTATTTTATAGAAATTATTATTCCTTTTTAAGAATAAATAGTACATAAAGTGTTAAGTAATGTGTTTATTATCTTATTCGCATAATACTTGAAATATTAAACACATACTACTAGAAAATTACGCATAAAAATCGAGGAGAAACTATCTTGCGTTTCAAATAATTTTTCAGGTATTCTTCGCAAATTTGTACAGCTATGTCTATCAACGTAGAAATATGCGCGTTATTTCCGACTAAATCCTGCTCGTTTCTTTTGTTACTTGTTGTTAATACGCGTTACACTGTAAAAAAAAGATGTAATATTACTTCACTATTTATGATGGAAACTTACAAAATAACGTATTTTCACAATAATAATTGTTGTAAAAATACATGATTTTGTTACGTTTCCGTTATAAATAATGTAACTTTTACACTTATTTACATATAATTTTTACACTTGTTCCTGTAATTTTACAAACTTTTTTTACAGTGTAGTACGCATTTTCAGAGAATTAGATAAATCCGTATGTAAATGTATGTAGAAAGCGGTGATACTTAGACAAACGTATATTTATGAAATATAAAGCATCGTCATTTATCAAGTTCTTAGAACGCATCATTCGCGGCATTATGATAACACGAAACATCGATAATACGGTCAGATATTGGCATAAAAATACGAAAAGTAGCACGGAAAGTAGCAGGAAAGGATTTCAGAAAGTTATCGATACATCACAACGAAAGCATATAACTGATTAAGCACAAAATTTTATGGTCTGATGCTTATACATAGCACATCTTATCTAATAAATATATTTGTCATAATATTTCATATGCAATGAAAAGATTTCAGAAAGCTATCGATGTGTCACAACGAAAGCATATAAATGATTAAGCACGAAATTTTATAGTCTGATGCTTATACATAGCACATCTTATCTAATAAATGTATTTGTCATAGTATTTCATATGCAATGAAAAGATTTCAGAAAGCCATCGATGTGTCACAACGAAAGCATATAAATGATTAAGCACGAAATTTTATGATCTGACGCTTATACATAGGATATCTTATCTAATACTGTATTTGTCATAATGTTATCATAATAAATGCATAACATTAATGATCCCAAATAGACCAATGTATTCTCTGCTTTATGCTTTTAAATATTTTATTATAAATATTACACGCGTAATATATAAATGTGTAGAATGTTTAATAAGAGAAAAACAGATGAATTTATGATTGATTCAAATAATTTCTTTTGTTAAAAACGTTTTTTGAAAATGAAAATATTCTTCAAATGAAAATATGGAGATATTAATAGTTTCTAAGATATTAGCCAATAGCTTAACGACGATAAAGAACTTTTCATAAGTCAAGTTCTAAAGAAGCATAGATAAGCTTGTCTTTTCAATTATTTTAAATTAATTTTACTTTAATATTGACTTAAGATTTAATTATAGATACATTTTATCTTGCTGCTTCATTCTTTTTTATATAGATTTGGGACTGGAATTTCGTGTTAAAATAAATGTTTATGCATAATGTAGTTAAATATATATATTTGTATTTTCTCAAATACAAATTTATTTAAATATTCCTCTTTAATTTAAAAATACATAATATTCGTAAATTTCAAAAACGTGTTTAAATGTTTAATATTATATAAATATATTTAATAATATACAAGTTTTTAAAAATGTAAAATTTTCAGATATGTATGTATATGAGAATTGGAAATATTATTACATTTTTTAAATAAAAATAGAGTTAAATAGATTGAACAAAATAGCAAAATTAATATTAATAATTGGAAAGTAACAATAATGACTCTTTTAAAAATCCCTCACTAATATTTGACACGTTTATTATATTTTTTGCATGGATTAATGAGCAAATGATAAAATCGCTCTTGCCGGATAACTAAAGATTTTCGAAGAGCTGACTAGCACTTCGTTTGCAGAAACATGATTCTGAGATATTTGCATCTGAAGTTTTTGGCACCGAATGAATGATGAATGTCGTCGTTCGCTGAATAATCAATATGCGCTAAAATCAAATGCAATATTCAATATAGATTTATAGAATATGCAATCGGTGTATATACATGCCATAGGTCTCGACCGAATTCGTTAGTCCTTTTCTACAATATACACACATACACATACACGCGTGTCTTCGTTTACTTATTTAAAAATTCGATTGACGATAGATGCTATACAACTTTCCGTAAACAATACATAAAAAAATATCGATCGTGTGCAGCCAACAATTGGGAAAGTGCAGATATTTCTGCGACTCACCGTAGCCATTGCACGTGCACGTGCATACGCTATAAAATAAAGCGCGTGCACGAAATGTGCACGTCGAGTATAGCCCGTTAAAAGGTGGGACGTATGCGAGACGGGATCGCGACCAGTTTTCTGGCCTGTAAGAATCTCGTCCCGTATTGCGACTCTGATTAAGAGCGGCCGTCTCGTCATTCCCTTTTCACGAGCTGAACTTTCTGTCCCACGACTAGATCACGCTCTATCAGCGATATCTCGGTCGTCGCTCAAGATAATACTACTGCTCGATCGATTCGTTTCCGAGAATGCTATTCTTAATGCATTTAGAGAGAGTGCAATCTTGAAATATCTTTATAAATAACGACATTATTTATATTTAAACCCCGCTGAAATTAGTCAACAGTTCGTACAATTCGATGCTACTCACGCCACGGTAGGCGACCATTTAAAAAATTGAAGCAGCTCTTACCGAAGTTTAACAAAAAGACGACATTGAGTTTGCAAACTGTCAAAACCGATTTTAAACCGTGAAAAGATTTTACCTTATATCTCCAACTTACTTTTTTCACGCAGAATCGTCACCCCGCCGTTTGTATTAGCAGTTAGGAAGGACACCCTATATACTTTCCAATGGCAAGAAGCTACGAGCGGATTAATTGAAACTATGTGTCGCGAGACTGCCCAATGTATTCATGCGAACTAATTTATTGGATTTCGTGCTGCACACACAGCACGGCGCTTAAATTTAATATAACGGCGGAGAGAAGTCTGACGCTTTACAGCGCCAGTATTTTCCGATCGATTACGACCGACTGATGAAAAAGTCCCATCCGATACCTCTCTTCTTGTTAAAAAAAAGAGTCGAGCGGCATTTGTAATTCGTCCAAGACCGAACGTCCAGGTGTAACTTCGGGTTTGATACAAAGTTGAAAGTTGCACGATTATAAAAGATTGATAATGGCGGCATTATCGTTACAGGCTTTATTGGGCCTGCATCCGAAATGCATTATATCTAGCGAGAACGCGGACTATTTCGCGGACGGCTTCACAAGAGTTAAACGCGCAAATGATTAATTAATGAACGTCATGTAATTATTGTATCAAATTACGCGGTGGTTATTACGCCGCGGGCTGTTGTCACATAATAATCCATGCATTTCCGAGCAGGTAATATTAGATATTAACGGTAGATGCAAGGATATTTATCATTCTCGGACGTGTATGCGCGCACGAGCGTGCGCGCGCGAGTTAATACTCCCCTTGTATTTATAATTCTAAATAAATAATTCCGTTCGTTCGCGTCGTGTGGGTAGAAACTTCGTATTTTGCTCTTATCGCACATACTCGATTCATGAAGAAGCTGATTTGCATTGATTTGCATAGATTTGAGCAAAGTTGCGAAGCGCCAAAGTAATCTTAAATATGTAACGTTAACTTTCGAGGTTTCAAGAACAAGATTGCTTAAATATTGAATTCCAAAAGCGAAATCTCTCTGAATTCCTCTCAATATGGATTATACAGCACTTATATAACTTTGTCACAAGTCAATATCTCCGACACCTCGGATACAAATTCCATTAGACAAACGGATGGGTTTTTATTTTAGAAATAACATTTCTAAAATAGACATTTCTAAAAATTACGCTTGATAGTTAAAAAGTTATCAGATGTTTGCCTCAAAGTTGAGATTTTTTTGGGAGTATCTTTTTCTGGAATCGACATTCCTCTTTTGCAGATATTGACTTGTAACGGGGTTAGTATAATGCATGAAGTGCATGTAGATATGCCGATGTTAGCTGGTAATACAATCGAAAAGATGATTCTATTATATATGCAAAAATAGATCGAGAGCGTAGAATAAAATTTTTTCGTACGAATAAATTTTTTTCCCTTTCCGAGAGAATCGAAAAATTTAAATTTTATTAAAAACGCTACATGCAGTATCTCGCGAGTGTCATTTTGCGCGAAATACCGATTCACGAGTGACAGAAAAACGCGTACGTTACGTTCGCTATTCAACAAGCCTGAAAGGCTGAAATAGACGGGGCAATAATACGCTCGGTACTGTCGACGATTACGTGCATTATGGATTCGCCACGAAATGCATGCGCTAGACTTCCTGTGAATATCGCTTTTCACACAATGTCACAATCAATATTTACTACACTGAAAAAAAAAGAATTGCTGATAAGGCCAATTTATATTGACTTTATAAAAAGTTTTCTATCGCAATCATTTACATTTTTTAGACGGCGAATCGCAGTGCTAATGTAGGGGAAGGTGGGGCATAATGGGATCACGAGGTATAATGGGATATGATCGATATCTCTTTACAGAAATGCTACCATGTAATGAAATGTATGGAAATTATTACTCTTAGATGTCCCTATCCGCGTACTGTTATCAGTTTCCATATTAAAAATTATATGAAAACTGATAACAAATAACAGATATTTTTAATATGGAAACTGAAAGATGCTAGAAATTATTTAATGCGTTCGCTATGCTCTCCGTGACTGAGTTACAGTTTCTTTGTAACATTTACATATAGTAAGCAAAGATAAAATTCTATTTTTTATTACCGTAAGTATATTTACGTTATTAAATGATATTTTCTTGTCAATTTAGTAAAGTGTCTGTGCAAATATCGATTATCTGTAATGATTTATATTACCTAAAGTAAACTCATACATTTCAGGGCATAACGGGACAAATGTTTTATTTTTCCTTTTCATATGATACATCAGTATATATGTCATGTTGTGCAATATATTGTAACAAAAATTATTACATCACATTTTGATTTTCATTTAGCTATATTGTAATAATATTTATTTATATTTTAATGAGAAAAATGTAGGTATACTATAATAAGAAAAGTGTAATAATTATTATTAATTGAAAGTGTAATAATACATTTTTACATATATTGCGTGTTGTAAAAAATCATTTCTAAGAAGTTTCGGACATTAATATTTGAGAAATAAACAAGTTTCATAAGGTATCCCATTATGCCCCGCATAAAATTCATACTAAGGTTAACTCACGTTTTCGAAAAACAATAATTTCGTCCTTTCAATCTATTCTTTTGTAGTAAAACTTGTATTTTCCTTATGTGGATATTTCAAAGAATATTTTAGTGCCAAAGTTCATTTATTTATTTTTAATACGTTGTAAACTTGTATAAACCTCAGCGTTCCCGTTATGCCCCGAATTCCCCTATGTTGGATAGGCCAACGCAGCCAACGTGCAACTGTAGCAAGTTGACTGCATTAGGCAACTTCTTAGCTGCGGTAACCTTACCGGCAAAGTTGATCAGACAGTTGGCCAGATTAGCTAATTCACATTTCTCAGTAATTTCGTGCGCATCCCGAATGGCCATAAACAGTGCAGGGTATTATTATGATTACATTGTTCGAGTTCGCATTTTATCTATCTTTTGCCTAGCCTCCGGGGCCGTTTAAATTGAGATTAATTGATCTTGAATTGCCCATTAAAAATATCAACCCGGCACATTTATGCGCGTATTTAACACATAAAAATACTATTCGGCGACAGAAGACAATCAGATGCAGCGCGTTCAGAAATTGATGGGAAAACAGCATGCACATATTATTTCTCGTGAAATAACTGCAAATGCCGCGTATCCGTTTAACGTATACATATAACGTACGTTCAGCTAAAATTGGAAATTCAAAACTAAAACTTCTCTTATTACAATTTCGCGATCGTTATGTTAATTTGTATAGGAATAATTAATCCGAGCGATATATTTTTGCGTTGGCATTTCGATTGTTGGTAATTTCAAAAGAGCAAATGTATCGCAGTTGAGTAGTTAATTCAGTTTCCGATTTCAATTTTGCAATTGTAAGTTTGTAGAATGTATTTGTCAATAACGTGCAATAAAAATGGATTCGCTTGAGATGACACTGAACAATGAATGTCGCGAGATTTCGTTGACGTTTCTTCAGTGACGCAGACCAACCGATTGATTTCAATTGAGTTAGAAATCATTAAGCACCAATTGATGTCTAAATGCGAAAGCATAGGACGAAGTTCGGGGACTCCCACGACAGAGACTGCAAATCGTAGACGTATTTTTTTTAATTTTTACAGGAGATGCCTCCTTTTTTTTCCTAATTTAGAGTTACGTGAACAAATGCATTACGAACGTATATGAATGTACATGTTTTGATGTAAGAACGGCTTCGATTAAAAAAACTCTAGCTCAAATAACTTGTTCATCGTTTAGATAAGACTTCGCCGATTCCCATATATGTTACAAAATCTCAAGGAAGCGATCGATGTGGCCGCCAATGCGCGAGTCGACGTTCGAGCAAATTGTGCGAGCCTATACACACCATGCCGCGACTGGCTTTCACCATAATTATATGGTGCGTTGGCAGTCGCCACGCAGCCGAATCGGTTCGCCTCGTCGTCTGGTCGACTGATGCAACCGACGCGAACCTTGCGTTACAGAATGCATCGACCCTAAATGAACGGAGGCAAGCCGATGGAGGAAGGACCGCGGCTCACCCGGCGCACAGTAGGCGAAATTTGAAAAAAAAGCAAAATAAATTACTAGTATTAAAAAAACAATGAAATATGTATAACTGATAAAATGTATAATGAAAAATGTATAACTGATTAACAAATTTTTTGACGTCATAACATTTAAATTAATACGAAATTTATTTACGCGACAATAATACATAAATATCAAAGATTTTATGATTTTAGCCAAAAGCACTTATTTCCCCTTTTTTCAAATTTCGCCCACTGTGCGGCGCGACGAAAGAGTTCGACGTGAAAGAAGCTCAGGACGAAACAAGGGGGAAAAAAGAAAACGAACTCGGGGCCTGATGCAACATCGCCTGGGCCTTGCGGCCGCATCGTGGCATTGCACTGTGCCTTAGGTCACGGCGGCCAAGATTGATGGTGTCGATGAATCTACGATCTATCTCGCTTAATTGCGTTTGTACATTTACAGGATTGCCTTGCAACCTTCGAAACGATCTGGAATTAACGGAAAACCTTGAGCGAAGAACGTGAGATTAGCATTTCTCGAATAATTGATCTGAATCCTCTTGCCATATTAATATATGTACTACCGTGAAAACCTCTAGCTCCAGTCTCTCTCTTATCAAGATTCATAACGAATCTCGTTTGCGATCCTAAATGAAGATGAAATTTGATCGTTCGAGGAAATGGTGCACTTGAGGATCGAACTGATTACCAGCCGTTGAAATCGGCGGCATGGTTGAAACGTTCGGACAAGTGAGAGAAAATCGACAAAGCTAAGTGGGGATTCGAGATCGCGGGATCGAAATGACAGTCGACACGCGAGAAGCCGACCAAAAGAAAAAAAAAAGGAAGAAACGGTGGAGTCACGACGTGGTGAAATCTGCGTGCAAAGTGCAAATGTTCTGGGAAACGACAAAGGGCAACGTCGGTTCGGTTCGTTTGGCAGTTCATTTTTATTGCCCCTTTTCGCTCGTTAGATAGCACTCTTTCCCTCGCGTTCTTCCTTTTCCTTTGCCTTCTCTATCTTATTATTTCACGTCGCTGCGCTATCGTGCCGCAGTTTGTCTATTTAGCTGCTTATTTAGCCGCTTGTTTATTTGCACTCCTGCAGCCTGCGGAACCAATTTATACGAATGTAAGGGAATCTTCTACGGAAAATTAAACGCTCCACAAAACTACAATTACGTAACATTACGGAGAACACAGTGCAAAACAATACAATGGAACTAATTTGAGAAATACAATTAAAAGAAGAGCGAAAAAGCCGCCATACGATGTGCACGCAATGTTTATGCGTTAAATACACGTTGGTCGGCAATAGATACATTTCTTGAGCATAGCAATATTCTTGAAAATTCATAATGTCAAAAGAATTTATATATCTCAATATTAAGTAAAAAAAATTATTTTAGTTTTTGAAAGAGAAAAAATGTCGTCTCCTTCACGCACAACACTGCTAGATATACTTGGTTTCGTTATTTCACGTTCATCTTACATACACTGCAAATCCAAGCCTGTTATTTTAGCTGAAGTTCTTCTTACACATTTCTTGCAGTTTTAAATCATGTCATTTAATACGATTGAACGTATTAATTTTTATTTTAATACGATTAAACGTGTTAAATAATGTAATCTAAAATGGCAAGAAATATATAAAAAGAGCTTCAAGTCAAATGTTTTTAGATGTTTATGCGTGTAAAAATAACACGCTTGGATTTACAGTGTAGCTTGTCTCGATATTCTAATAGGAGTGATTAAGAAATGCGTTTCATCGCGATATGATTACAACTCGGCGATAATCGATGTCAACTTTGCATCATGATTGCTTGCACGATCATGTAATATTCAAGATTTTCTAAACCAAGTTTCGAGCGAATAAATCAATGATTTAACGCTAAAAGTACCGAGCGGTATTTTTTGCTATTTCCATTTTTCAAATTAATATTATAAAAATTTCTATTTCTTGAACAAAAGATACGTTTTTGAAATTTTTTTAACTTTTTATTAACTTATAATACATAAAAAGTAAAAAAATGTCAAGATCCTATCTTTAAAATGCAAAAATATTTACATTAATCTAAAAAATGAGAACGGTCAAATATGACCGCTCGGTACTTCTAGTGTTAATGGACAAATGAGACAAACGTCGCACGCCGCAGTTTTGTTCTCTAATGCGAAAGAGCAGATTAGATCGCTCTGTCTGATGCAAGATTAACAAGAGACTGCGTCTTGCCGATTCTCGCGTATTTTTTTAATCGGAGAAACCATAGACACTGGCAAGGACGGCGAGTTTTTATTACAGTACTTTTGCAGAATAGCACGCCAGGTCTATAATCACATATTTATAAAATTACGGCGATTACTGTTCCTTGCTCTTGTATTGTCTGTTTTTCTTTTCATCACGAGGCGCCGGACTTGGAGTACAAGGAAAGGCAAGAGATTACTGCGTCGTAAGCTTCAGATTCTCTTGTTATTATATATATATATATATCCAATGCAACATTCATGATGCAAAGTTGAAGTCAATTATCGCAGAGTTGTAATCATATCACGGTGAAACGCATTCCTTAATCACACCTACTGGAATATTAAGACAAGCTATGTTAGATATTCGAAAATAGGTAAATACTGCGATATTGCTCGTTCTAATATTTGCCTCGCGAAACTGCAAAAGTCTCGCAAATTATTGGAAAAGCGCCAAGATATAAAGTTCACTGTTATAGAAATAAACATAGAAATAAATAGAAATAAATATAGAAATAAATAGAAATAAATATAGAAATAAATATAGAAATAAATATATACACTTATAGGATTTGAAACGATTTCTAAGAACTGAAGGATTCGTAAAGCCAATGTAATCTTCACTCGATGAATCAGTGAATGTTTGCATACATTGCATCGAGGACTAACGATATATAATAGAACTTTAATGAAGATGTAGAAATGATTTTCCAATGATCGCGAATCGCAGAGAAACGATTACATAAAAATCACGACCCGCCGTTATTCACGATTATGCTTATACGCGGAAAAAGTCCGTCGCGTAAGAATACAGTATCATGTAGGTCACTACACGCGTCTGTAGTAAGATAAATGAAGTGCAATGAATGCGCTAATAAGATTATTTAGGACAAATCTTGACTCGTATGATTATGGACGAGTCTTGGACGGCATCGCTTATGCAATTTCCTCCTTGAGGCCAATAAACAATCGATATGATGCTGAGAGAAGAGAATTGGAATTAAGCAAAAATAAATAAATGAAAAACGAAAATTTCAATTCTGATTAAAATTCAATAATTTACCAACGTTATTCGCGCGAAGCGTTTCGCGAAGTTGTATCGTACCCGATTTGCGCATATCAATGTTAATGCCATTACGTCGTATTTTTATAGTGATTAAACGCTATTAAGTATGTCGATCGGAATGCGATTCATTTGGCGCACGGTGCCTCGTAAACAATCCCCAAGTGCAATCGATCGAGCGCCGAGGTTGGCTACGGCTTTAAATCGCAGCCGCGAAAATTAGTTCGGCGCTCTGCTGAGACATCCATTCGAGATCAATAAAACGGTGCAAGAACGCGCGAGCAAACACGCGAATGGCTTATTTGTCAACAAATTCTCATTTAATTATCGAACACATGTGCATTGGACCGTGTGTACACATTTACATATACGTGTACTTTCGCAGTAGTACAACGTGAAACTTCCGAAACATCTTATCATATTTCCCTCTCGCGTCATTTCTACGCACGCAATGGCGCTTACAATATTACTTCCGATATTGACGCCATAAAGTCGTAAATAATGCGATTTATAAATATTTTATTACTCGCGAAACAAGGAATGTGCGATGCACAAGTCCATAATTGAGAGTGTGTCATAAAAAATTTTCCCGAAAAAAATAAACTAATAAACAATTTATCCTGTTCTTATATTCTCTATCTCTAAATAATTATTAAAATTCTCTGTACGATTCTATAAAATACTTCAATAAAGATCCGATTTCGTGGCATTAAAATCACACGTGAAATCAAAGGGGTAATTACGAGAAATGTCCGATTGCGAGAAGTGAAAATTAGAAATTTACAAAATTCCGCGTAGAAACGACTAATAATTCGATCGTTTACGCAACACTAATATTTGTTGTGTAAAATGATGTTTGCGTTTCGATTCATATGCGAATTTGACGCATCAAAGAGTTGCGCAAATTTGCACTCAATCGTACGAACCGCGCCGACGTCATTGCTGTTATATATCTATATTATTTGACGTATTTCGCATAATTCTGCGCGTGACTTACTTTTGCATTCCTCCGAGCTTTCATCGGAATTGTCGGTACAATCATCTGCTTTGTCGCAGACCCACGAGATCGGTATGCATCTGCCATTGGCACATCGGAACTGCCTCAAAGGACAAGCTAGCTTACCTGAGAACCAAAGAAAAGAATGCACTGAGAAAAACTCAACAAGTAGTCAAAACAACTTAACAAGCGGCATAAAAACGCATGTAAAAAAAAAACGTAAAGAACGGAACTTAAGCGTTAAGGAAATCGATCAATCGTACACGGAAAGAATTTTTCGTTATATTTTGCCGCAAAATTCACTACAAATTTTACTATGTTTGGTAATAAGCTTGGAACAACTTGGCAACCAGTCAAATATTATTGGTAACAAAAAGAATTTCTGAAATATGGAAGAAAACATTTTATAAACAACATAATAAAAATTACCAAGCAGATTGTAACACCCGACACGAAAAAAACCGAGAATCATCGGACTTAGCCAATAAATTACCATGCTGCATGGTAAAATTATCATGAGCGACTAAGTCAGATTGAAAATATTATGCTGTATTGTAAAATTTATATAAGATATTTTACATGTTTAGCACTACTTAGTATCTATTCAATTTAAAACAATAAAGAATCATAAGATTTTAACATATTTTAAAATTATGGAAATTTTACTATATGTATTTTAGTAAAATTAGTCAAATATATTTTATATTTTATTGTGGTAGATATTAATCTCTCAGAGAAAATTGCATAAAAATCTTCGCAATACCATGTTGTTCCATGACTACCATGATTTTCAGGGTAAATTTTAAGAGAAAATTCTCTGTGTAGTTTTTAATTTAAAAATTGGTCCGGCATCATCGAGAATATATTCGATCGCTCGATTCACTTACTGCTTAAATTGCTTGTCGCTTACACTCTTTCGTTCGCCTTGCGAAAGCTTTACGGATCTCGTAAATAAACGAATTGAGATAACGCCAAGATTTGTAGCTGGTTATAATTAGAGTGACTCGCCGTTAGAAGACGACTGCGGATGCGACCGCGACACGTGCGTCGTGCAAATGCAAACGCATGCAATAATAAAATCAAACGTAATCTCATCATGTAATTCCTCGTAGCTCATTTGCGTATCAACTAGTCGACAAGGTTACTTCGCAATTCTCGCTGGCGACAATAGAGATAGACACCTCATATATCATGCTCATTGACAAAAGAATAAAGGAAACCACGCAATTTTACTTTTACATATGCGGCAATCGTTATTCGATTATTCACGTAAATATATTATGTCGCAATTTTTATCTATACGTTACTTCAGTGTGGTTGACAGTTTCACTTTCGTTTCTATTAGCAATGCAATTTCTCCTAAGTCATCGCGTCGGGAAATATTTATTTAACGATCGTACGACGCAAGTTTCTTATATCGGCTTGCGGGAATATCGGCGAACGGATCCGAAAACCGAATAAACAGGGTGTTCTCGAATATACAGGTCAGGTCAATGAAACTTCAAAGTCTTACAGGAAATTGAATTTGATACAAAAAAGTTTCAATAAACATAGGTCCGGAAACGCTTCGTTAAAAAGTTATAAACTAGATGTAATTTAGTTTGTTATTTAATTACCTATCAGATTTTTTCGTTACTTTTTTCAAATAAATAAAGGGTTTTGAAGTTATTTTTAAAAATCACCAAAAAACGTGATTTTTCGAAGTTTATTAGCCATAACTTTTTAATTAAGCGTTTCCGGACCTACGTTTATAGGAACTCTTTTGTTCCAAATTCAATTTCCTATAAGACCCTAAAGTTTCATTGACCTGGGTACGTATTATGAATTTAATCGGAAACGATTTCATTCGGAATGATAGTCACTTGTCCTATGCTTGTCTTTGTCGTTTCCTCATCCTTGTCCTTTATTCTTCGGAATTATTCCGGACGAAATCGTTTCCGAATAGATTCATAATACGCTCCCTGACCTGGAACACCCTGTATAACAGAGATCTCCGAGATCGAAGTTTTTTTTTGCGAATTCACGTACGGCCCGCACATCGATCCGCGAAACACCTTAACAACTCCCGGCGGGAATCGCCGACGCCGATTTATCATGTGGACGTGCGCCGGCTATTTCTGGCTGCATTTTACGCTACCTCATGAATTCCTTCGCGAAATTATCGGACGATGCTAATAGGCAAGTGGAAATCGGATGTACGCGAATGTCGGAGCGACTCGGACATGTGTGCGCGGTCGGAACCGATCAAATAAACGTTCACAATCAATGGATTTCTATCTCGCTAACTTGCGCTCTCGCTTGGATTTTCCGGAAGAATCATTAGGCTAATTGCACCTGCATATCTGTAACTCGCGTGTGCGCGCCTAGATTCTCTCCGCGGTGCGCCAAAACATACATATTTCGCGAACGCGCCAAATCCGGCAGTTTACCTTGCATTCGTGAAACAAACGTAATTCTACGGGCTCTCGCGCAATGCGGGCAAGCAAGTAGCGCGATTTTGTTGACAAATTTTCCTATCCGAAACGATTCCCCGTCGCTACGTTCGAAACTCCAACGACTTCGGAAATTGGACGGTAAATCAAGAGCCTTAATCGAGAGAAAATTTACTTTGTTAGAATTGACAGCGATTTTCGCTTTTCGCAACACAATTTTGACTTTTTTATCTTCATTCATGTGAGATATATGAACGAAAAATTAGCTTCTGATCTCGTTTCAACGCTCAAGAATATTACTCATGAATCAAATATTCAATCAGACAATTTTCAATTTATT
>NJRP01000012.1:182455-194827 GCA_003063835.1 Aphaenogaster floridana | reverse complement strand
AGAATAATGAACTGTGATTGGTCAATTTCTTCCGACACGACTTACGACATCCAATGTAGACCCAGCCTTACGATCGAAGAATAATGAACTGTGATTGGTCAATTTCTTCCGACACGACTTACGACATCCAATGTAGACCCAGCCTTAACGCGTCAACGCGTCCTGTGTGCAGTCGCCCATAAGCAAAACATGCAATTTTCTGACGCATGCGTGTCTTCCTCTCCGTTGCTTTCGCGCGCATGCGTACATGCGCGCGGACGACCATGTGACTGCTCGACAGCCTCGTAATTAAACGAAGGTGCCCGCAGAAAATTTTCATGTGTTTATTTATAAAACGTTATTTGTTATTTTATGCTCTCGCTAGTCGACAGACAAGTTATTAAAATTATTTTGCTTTGATAAATAATATTCCTCTTTCTCGCGATGTTATTTTTTTAAGTTAATTATCTAAAACTTTTTTCACGAGGCTTTTTGGCGTCAAAAGATTTAAGTTATGCTATACCAATATTTAAATTATACGCGAAAAATTCGCAGGTGTTCGTACAATTTTATATCTTGTTAAAACAATGTCAATGTTTATAGTTTTATTTTCAATTTTGCAACTAACGGTAATATTCATATAAGTCGGCTGGGGACGCAGAAAATTTACAAATCTTATTGCTGCCGTACACAAGAAAATTGTATTTCATTTTCGTCATTAAATCGAGCATGATCTTGATATTGACGGATATTTTCTATTCCAGCCCCGTGAGACGGGCCTAACGGTACCACATATTTCGGCGAGTGTTTGCGCCGAGCGCTACTGCGCAATCCCACGTTATGGGATCAGCGACGCTGACGGGAGGATGGGTCCCAACTCCCAACGAGTCCCGCTGTTGCGTAGTAGGTAAAGCTGTACGGTGGTGTGCGGAAGGTGACGCGTGTTCGTGAAGGGCTCGTCTGAGGAAACGGCATGATGATCAGCGATACCGGTTCACCTTCGTACGTGTGGCGCACGGCCGTGATCGTGACTGACGAACTTAGAACTAAGTGTATCATCAGTGACAATGCGTTGTGATCTTAGTTGTCGTTGTACGAAAAAGTCGAGGTCGTCGCCGTCGCCGTCGTCGTCGCCGCCGCCGACGTCGCCGACGTCGTCGTCGCTGTCGCCGCCGTCGTCATCGGGCGCGCGTTGTCGTTGCTTACCTCGGTATTGGGCACCGGTATCTCGACACGATCCGTCGTGGAATGGCAGCGGCCCTAAAGAAAAATCACTCACGTAGAAGATTGGCCGCCCTCACATTCCTGTCCAACATCTCCCTCGACGGCAGTCACCGGGACACCAAGTTTGCCGTCCTGTCACGTAGCGGACCGACTCACGCGCGCAGGCTTAGCGATGGTCAGCCAGCAGAACAGCAGGCGGTGCTGGAGAAATGCCGGAGCGTCGACTTCGAGGCCTCCATGGAGGAGGTGTTAGACGGCTGTCCTCCGGAGGAGACGCACGATTTCCCGCAGAATGAGACGATAGAGCAGAACAATTCTCCGCAGCCGGTGCACAAGGGCACCGATCATAACTCCTTCAGTTCTGATTCAGACGGACTACTCACTCCTGCCAAGGCAGCGGTTACCATGTTCTTGGAGCAGGAAAGAAATCACATGCAGTTTTCTTGTGGCATGCACAGTTCGTTTAGAGAACGGTAAATGTTTACTTGTCAACCTGGTCAGTTAAGTTAAGAATGCCATGCTCTTTTATCTCGGGACTCGAGAAAGCTATCAGCAGTGTGCCAAAATATTAAAGCAACATAATCTGTCAGTACAATACGGTACGAAGAAAGGTAACGATTTGCTCGGAACTATAAGCAGCCGAATTAAAAACCCAAAGTTAAACACAAATTGCATTAAGCGCTTTGTTATCTATATGTATAATGTATGAAAACTAATTTCCTTTAGAATCATTTTTCTTCTAAAACAAGATATCACTTATCATAAGTAAATTAATAATGTGTTTTTTATCTTATCTTTTAAGCCTTTGTTTCAGAAATAGGTTGTGATAGCCTATGATAATAGAATTGATTGAACGTTATAAAGTAAACAACTATATGTGTATCATTTCAGGATCCATATTTAATTATAGAAATTTTAATGTAGACGACTTTAAATTAAGGATGTACATTCTGTACTAAATTAAATGGCTGCAAGTAACTGCAGTATCTTATAAATGTTTCAAATATTCTAAATTATACACATCAAATACTTTAAACCGAGGGGTAAACCACTGACCAAAATTGTGTACACTAATGCCTACACAAAAGTATACTAAAAATACACTAAAAGCAAACTAAAAGCACACAATTTTTAGGCATTACTAGTGAATTTTTTATGTAATGCCCACTAATATGCCCTAGTAATGCCCACTAATGCCCCAAATCTGTACACCGCAATGCCCTCAGCAGTTTACCCCTCGCTTTAAACATTCTTTGATAAGAGAAGGTATAAGTAATTAAATGCGTATGAAAATCTCTGCGCTATAATATCCATATCTCAAAGACTGTCTTGGTATAGATAGGATTGAATGACACTTAATGGATTCAGATAACATTATCAAAAGCGTCTACAGTATCACAAACAAAAACATCGTGAAACTTGATTGCATTCCATCCTTGCATCGCATGCATATCTGGTATATAATTCGTATATACTGTACATAATTAATTGGATTTTTTGTTTAGCCACGATTTCTTGATCGATTTGGAGATTGTTTTTCCTAAACAAATGTGTAGATAAACAGAGGCTTTATATAATAAGAAATTAAAATGTAGTGCTACTTAATTAAGCTTTAGGGAGACAAAGATGTGATCTTATTATTCATTTTATTTAAAATTAGGTCTTGTTTCGTAGAATGTCAATTTATGATTTAGTTATAAAAATATTGTATTTAACTCTCAGTACCCACACTGGGTTAGCGTAACCCAGCCAATTTTCAAAGTTGCGGCATTTTTTCCGATCCCTTTTTACTTATTGCAAAATATCTTTTGTGTTATGACTTTCTTGACTTTCTCACCCGAATATTTTTTTTTTCAGTCTTTAAACTATCGATTTTAAAAAAATGAATTAAAATCGATGTGTTACAACCCGAGATACAAGCAAAAGAAAACGCGGGTTAGGAATACCCGAGTATGGGTAGATAGGGATTTTTTGAAGTGTGGGTACTGAGGGTTAAGATCAGAAATTATAAAAACATTATTAAATTAATTTCTGTTAACTGGAAACTCAATTTGATAAAAAAAGAAAGGATAATGTCATATAAATTCATCTTTGAATAATATGTACTCTATACATATAATACTTACGTATTTTTAATGTTTTATTTAAAATTGCAAATTGTATCTCTTTAGAACGGGAACTACCGGAAGCGACTATTCTTTACCAGAAAGACGTGTGGGCTCTCTACAATATAAGAAGCGCATAAGTCATCAAACATCTACGCTTTCGGAAGATATTAAGCATCAATACAATAGTAGCAACGAAAGCATTGGCTCCATACATTCAAAAGCACAATCGTCAAAACCAAAGACAAAGGCAGTGAACAATGTGCAAACTGTTTCTACAAATAGTAGCATAATACCAGAGATTACGAAGGAATTGCGTTTGATGCAACGGCCTGTGAATGGCTGTAAATTTGGGGATGATAGAATGGTTTTGGTATCAAACCAACATGTGCCATTTGTAATATTTTCTGCTATTCCATACAATAAAGGACAACGTTCCAGTTGGTAAGGCTTATTTCGATACATATGAAAATATTTAATTTATATATAAATTATTCTCAAAGATATACTTTTTTTATTTTCTGCTTTTTGTTATTATCTATCTTTTTTAGAGGTTTAGTTTATTTTTTATTTAAAAAATTTTAAGTCAATTTTTTAAGATCTTAAAAAAAGTTATAATTTGCTTTTACTTCGAGTTTTCAATATTAAATATGTTCATAATCATTTCTTATTAAATTCCTATTAAAAAAGAATATATTAAAATCTAAAAATATTAAAATACATTTTAAATTTATCACTTATTTGTTAATTCAAAGCTGATTATCATCCAGAGTTACCTGTAGATTATTTAATATTTTGAATATTAACTTCAACCCCCCCTCCCCCACCCCATCTTATTTGATATTACTTTTTGATAATGTTCTCTAATATGATAACTTGTACTTTAATAAAATTTTATTATGATTATTTACAGGTCAGAATTACGTAAAGATACATGTCGAAGAAAAAACGTATCATCTCAAAGACCATTATCAGCAATTAATGACAGTATTGATCCATTTGGATTGCTGGGTATAGAACATGCTAAGGATGGCCAAGTATTAAAGACATATAATTTTATTCCTCTGATTCTAAAATATTAGAAAATTAATCTAACGATGATAATGCTCAATTATCAATTAATTTTGTAGGAAATATCTTATGGGCAACTACTTGTACCATCTCGGCAGTTCCAAAAGGATAAAAAATTGAATCTAAACGAGAACGAACCTATGGAATTCACGCATTTTATTCCAAATAAACATCACGTGGTACAAAGGTATAGCAACAAATATGGTTATTAGTATAATAACTTGTCTCTTCTTTATATTTAATTTGACATCCCAGTGTTCATATAACTGAGTGTATTGTATATATACATGCAAACGCGCGCGCACACGCATACATACATATAAACGCACACAAATAGTTATGTATATCCTTATTTTTTATATATATTGTTTTTTTTTAGTCATATTCTATACATCAAGCATTTAGTTAAAATTTAGATAAGAGTTAAAAGAAAAGATCAGACAAAAATCAAGCTTTTAACTTTCTATATGAGATGTCTAGCCCTTACTGCCTTATAACTAACAAATATAATGTGTTTTTTCTTTCTAATATTTATTCGTGGTGAACAAATATTGAGAAACCTTACTCTTTGTCAAAAAATTTCATCTCAATCATATTAGCAATCATTTGTAGTTTCATAATTCATAGCTGCAGTACTACCTAGACATCTTTTTAATCTCTTTCGGTATCATAGGTAATACGTACATGGATTCATATATCATATATTTGTTTTTATAACAAAACATCAACCATCTTTTTGCAGGACAAAAACAATAACTTGGAATGTGGATCACAAAAAATGGTAAAAATTATTGTACAATATATGTGTAATGAAATAGAAATGTTAGATAGATTTAAATATAAGACATATAATAGATACAACGGTCTACAAGTATATTTCTTAAAATTTTGTTGTAATTCTGCAAAAGATGTGTTGTAAAAAGTCATTAAATCATTCATAATCATTTTATAATATCTACATGGTAATGAGATAATACTGCATCCTATTCTTTATAAATAATAGATATAACAAACATTTATTTCTTTTGCTAATATATATGAAAATTTAATAGGGGAAATATAATTCTATTTAATACAGAATATAAAATTTTTATATTCTAAAGTTTATTACTAAAATAAATTATTATTAAAGTTTATAATAGTAAACAAATTATATTAAAAATATATTTTATTCATATTGATCATTCTTATATATATATATATATGTATAAAACACATAATATGTATATATATATCTGTCATGTAAAAATTATAAAAAAGCATATGTTTCTTGTATTATTCACTAAAATGTCTAATAAATATATACACATCGCAGAATAATTTCACATTATATTTTTGTCATATATATGGAGAAAAAATATTATTTATGAGCATTTTAAAAATATATAAATGTAGCGTGTATTTATATGTATTCATTGTATGTATTGTTTACATATAAATAGTATTTTAGAAAATTCTCATACACTTTCCCTTAAATCTTTTCCATGAATTTAAAATCAATTTTTTTAGCAAAAATTGATCAGAAATCTATTATTATTACAATAACTTTTAAATTTTACATATTTATAATTATCATTTATAATAGCATCTATTAAAATAAAATACAAATGTAAAAATTTTTATTATAATCTTTTATTTATGGTTTAAAAACCAGTAATATCTCGACTTTAAAGTGTATTCTTAATACTCTTCTTTAAATACTAATATTTATTAATGAAAGAAATGTGTGTGCAATAATTCTGGAGCACATTATATATTGCATGCCAAAAAAGAAAATTATATAATACATTTTATAGTGCTTTTTTTATTTTAGGTGTCTTTCCTATGATACAGCTACAAATCGTGCTCATTATATAACTTCCGAGTCTCCACCATTGTCTTTCAGTGCTGATTCCAAAGGTGAGTATAAAAATATAATTAAAATTTTTTATTAAATTGATATACAATATTAATATTGTATGTAATCATTTTATCGCACATTATTATTACAGTTTATGAATGGGATGAACAATCTGCCCAATATAATCCAAATTTATTGGATGATCCAGAACTTATTGCTGGGAAACATAGAACGTTACTAACATTTACATCATATATGGTATATATCTTAATTAATCCTAATAGTTTTAATTAAATTTTATAAGAGTTTTGATTAATACAACTCAATATTTTACGTATTTAGGCATCTGTTATTGATTATGTAAGGCCTTCCGATTTGAAGAAAGAATTAAATGATAAATTTAAAGAAAAGTTTCCACATATTCAACTCACTCTCAGCAAGCTTCGCAGGTAGGTCTAATTTATATATAATTTCTATTCTCAATTGCGCTATTATTTTTACAAGTTCTTCTTTCAGCTTAAAACGAGAAATGAGAAAAATAGCTAAATTAGAATACGGTATTGATTTACTCACTATTGCAATGGCCTATGTATATTTTGAGAAACTTATTCTTCGAAATATCGTGACGAAGCAGACACGGAAGTTATGTGCTGGTGCTTGTTTACTTCTTGCGGCAAAATTTAATGACGTGAAGGGCGATATTCTTAAATCCCTTATTGAGGTATCTATCTTGTATTATTATGTAATAATAAAGTTTTTACTCAATAATTATCATTACTGTTATTTACAGAGAATTGAGGGTGTGTTCCGATTAAATCGCAAGGACTTAATTACGTCTGAGTTTGCCGTGTTGGTAGCTTTAGAATTTGGTTTGCATTTGCCAACGTGGGAAATATTTCCTCATTATCAGCGATTGATTTATGAATCTTGACATCCTTTTGTATCATTCTTTTCACGCAGTCTCAAAATCTCTTTATGAGAAAATCTCGGAGCGATAAAGCATATCCGTAATGAATAATCTTAATAATGTCTGAAAGCCGTATCAATAAGCTTCAAAGCATTACATTTATGTATGACATACTTTTTCTTATCGTTACTTCGACTTAATCAGTTACAGTAGACTTCCTGTGGGATTGTTTATCCAATGTCAGATAAACAAATGATCGGATAATCCGAAAACATTTATAAGATCGTAAATTAAAGAAAGAAGTATACATGTTATATACAAATATTTATTGTGCATTGTTTGTTTAAAAAATCGATACTTTCCGTTTGTTTTAAAACGAGAAAAGTTATAACAGCAATATTCGAATGTAGCATGTGAAACAATTTCTTATTGTAGTGTCAAATTCGCTGAAAATTTTTGACGAAAATATGGTCGGTTTAAGCGGAGATCGTTTAAAGCGAGACCACTTTAACCACAGATAAGAAGTCTACTGTATATGGTTTAATGTAAAGGGCCATCTAAAAAATAATTATGATTGAAAGAATAATGAGAATATAAGTTTTTTTTATTATAATTTCTATTACAAGTTACCAATGTAGTAGTTGCTGCATGCTGTGAATTATTTTATTATTTGAATAATTTGAATAATTTTAATTCTCTGTTTGAATATCAGTAAATGGATGATGTTATAAAGAAATTTATGTTTATCACATACACTATCATATTAAAATATTTGTTTTATAAGATGTAGATGTTATAGTTATAGAAGAGAAAGAAATTTGTGAAATAACTCTTGAATTGTCTTATGAAAGGTATTATGTCAGCGGTTTTGTGATATGCAATCCTTTCTAGATAAGATAATTACACATATGATAGTTTTAAAAGTAAGCTTGTTTAATAATTGCACTTTTTATACACTTCACTGTTTATGTGTCAGAATATGTATATAGTTCTAATCAATTTAATCAAGCTATTTTTGTTTGAAGTAAAAAATATCGGATAAAAGCGTTTATGAATTGGAGAAGAATATTAAGTAATTTTTTTTCTTTTTCTAAAACAGTTTTATCTGCAACATTTTTTAATTACAAGCAAATTGTCTGCAGTATGCCAGCAGATTCGATCAGAAAAATGTAACAGATCCGGTATCATCTATGCTCGCATTAAACTCATATTTTGTCGATAGGACTTTCTAACAAAATCTAATAGCAGATTTGCAGCAGAAACCGAACAGAATCTGTTGAACGCAGATTCTGCTATGTATTTCTGTCGTAAATCTGAATCAAATTATGTAACAAGTATGACAAGGTCTGTTTGATTTCTGCCATCAATCTGTTATCATATTTTATTAGAAAAACTTTGCTATATTTCTACCAGTATTCTACCAGCAGCATTGTATATGTCAGATCCTATATCAAAACTGTAGTCTTTCTGTCAACAAAATTTAGTAGGTACTTTGCAAGATCTATTCTCTACAGAGACAGAACACTTGGCTAACTGAGCCATTCTCTTTGTTTTTCTGTATAATGTTATACATTTCACAAAACTGCTGCTTTTATTTTAATTGCATAGATTTTCTTTCATAAAAAAATTATTTTTTCTGAAAATATCTTAATATAAAATTGCTGTATGTACGAAAAAATCCATAGGAACTTAATAGTTCTTACAAATGTAACGAAACATAAAATTGGGCATAAATTTATGTGACAAAATATGGAAATAGCTTAAGAGAGCATTTCCTACAAATCTTAACATAACTAAAGCTTAAAATAGATGTACTTGTATAGCAGCGAACGATCAGATTAAAAATATAGATATTACACATAGTTACATAATTTTTTTGACTAATAATACCATATTAATGCTACAGTAGAAATATTATCCATTTATAACAACGATCATATCTATTATACAAATTTTTATTATATGGCATGCATAGAAAAAAATCTTCATAAACATTTACTCATAGTTATATATAAACATCATATATTAAACTTTTTCAATTTTTTAATTTTTTATGATTTACTTTAATATCACAAAAATATGTTTTACGCATTCATGGCATAAACAAAAATATTATGACAAAGTTATACTTCAAGTTTATGATTAACATTAATAATATATTTTTCTAATTTTTATAATATCCATATAGTGATCGAGATTATATCATAAGTGTTATTAGAATATGATTGTCTTGTTTTGAAATCCCGTTTGTTGTGTAATATAAAAGTAAGTTGTTTTTAATTATACACACACATATATATATATAATATATATATATATATATAATTAGGTATAATTTTATTATAGAGCAACACCTAACCAACATTTTATTTTTTCATTTAGCTTTACTTTCTCGTTTTCTTCGTTTTTAATCATTGATATATCCTGATCGTTATAAATAATACAGAAGTTAAATGTAATAAAAATAACCTTGTAGCATTATATAAAGAAAAGCGATATTCCATATTATATATATTTTATCACTTTATTGTATTTAAGCTCAGCCATATTCTTTTTAGATAATGCTAATATATTACAGATATTTTTCAAATTGAACATATAGATGTATCCCTTATTTTTAGAATGATATTAGAAAAGTATATGAGATGTGTGTGTCTTTCTGAAGTGTACCTTTAATGGAGATTCGTGACATAGTTTCCTTACAACCGACCAAATTAAACATGCTTCATTAATATATAGTTCTATGTATGCTTTATACTCTGTAAGATGTTTTCATTACATACAAGTAACAGACTTAAACTACATTTATTCAAATTAAATTATAGAATATATGTGCTCAGTGCTCAATTATATTTATCTATATAGAATTGACATCTCGCTCAATTTTTACATATATAGAAAATATTATTTTAGTTGTGGTATCTTTTGATCTTATAGATTATTGCACTTCAGTTTAACAGATAACTATTTAACAAGATATAAGTTGTAGGACTATATTGTGTTATATTATCAATTTTATTATATAATGTGTGTATTATTTTCTTATCAATTGTTGCAACATTTTTTGAAAACAATATTTGTTTGTAATAAAAAAGTATAAGGATGCAAAAATACAAGATATTCACATATTTTATACATGTACATGTGAGTGCATATAATATATACACTATTTGTACAGTCAGTTTCGTATAACTGAAGAAGAAAATTATACCTTTTAGCATCCCGTTCTTGTAACACCAGTTAAAATTTTTGTAAGCAATTGTAAGTGTAGAAAATATTCAAGATAATTATGGAAAGAAGGAATTATTGGCTTGAATATAGAAGGCAAAGTATATATAAAGAATATTTAGTCTATATTTCTATCTGGTGTCCTGTTTAGAACAAATATGGCCATCTGATTCAAAGTTTTATTTGTGCAGAAGATAATATCACGAACTATAAGAACATATAGTCATATCTGGTTCTAAACTATGATGAATATAGATATAAAATATAGATATGTTTTTGAGGATATAGTGGTAGCCCTAAAAATTAGTTTTTCAGTTTGCGTAAACTTCTATGACACTACTTTTGTCCATTTAATATCATAAGATAGTAACGTAACATCTCAATAGCCCAGTAAATCTCTTCAGCGTACTTGTTATCAAAAAGTATCTCCTAAGAGTTGCAGTTTCTACATATAGGAATTTCATATTTTCATAAGCAAATTTCACATATGATATTTATCTTAATAGGTTTATAATCCTTCTGTTTTCTCTTTCGATTTTAAGAGGCATGAGCGATCATTCTTACATTTGTTAAATTAAAGCAAATATACATATATATGTATATAAATGAAAATGTTCCATTGCACATTTTTTCTAAATACTAATCTTACAATATAAAGTAATTCAAGCTTTAGATCTCTAACAAAGTCCTACGAGTAAAAATTCCAATTTGTAGTTTTGCAACTATAAAATTGCTGAAAATGACAATTTGTCAATAAACTTGTCTACATTGTCTTTACCTTAACAGCACAGAACATTGCAGCAACATTGCAGCAATATTGCAATATTGCTGCAATGTTGCTGCAATGTTCTATGCTGTTAGGGTAGTATCGATGATTGAGAGAAAATGTGCAATGTTCTACAAATACATACATGTATACACCCTGCATACACAATATTCCATTTTACAAGACAGATCTGGAATAAATAGTAACAAATTGTATGTCTAGTATATAGCAGTGTGTCAATTATAACAGAATATACTCACAATACGCGTACCGCATATTTATTCTGAATAGTAAATCCTTTAGAAAGAAAAGTTCATTTCTTTTTTAGTTTATATGTATTCATGATACTATGTCAATAATGTATCCTGACAATGTTTGAAATATACGTGTGTATGTTAAATCTACTATTAATTTTCAATTTTGCCCTAGCATTTAACTTTATATATATTAAAACATTTTATTTTATATTTAGGCTAGTCCTATAAATATTAGCTAACATTAATTACAGTCCAATATTGTGTTTTTTTTTATAAATTAGAGCTATAGGAAAACCGGTTATTTCTCATATTTTATAGTTTCACTCATACGAATTGTTTGTTCATTTATACAGGGTATTCTGTCATTACTGTATTGATAACAAATTCTTTGGCTAATTTGGAATAAATCTTTCCTCAACAAAAACATAAAAATATTGTAATAAATATGTAATGAAATTAATCCCCAGTCAGCCAAATCTGTCAGCAAAATTTGCCAAGCTGCTCGCTACAAATTTTGTAACCAAATTGGCATCAAATTTGGTACAAAATCTGTTAGATCAAACGTTGTTGGCAGATTGATAGCAAAAAGAAGACAACCCCTACAGCACAAAAATTGCTGCAACATTTCGGCAATATTTAATGTTACTGCAATGTTGTTGCAATTTTTGTGCTGTAGGGGAAAGCTTGCTAACAAAATATGAGGCCAAATTAACGCCAAAAACCGAGCAAGATCTGCGCCATGCACGGCGAAGTTTGACGCCAAAAACCGAGTAAGATCTGCGCGGCGGAGTTTGATGCCAAATTGATGGCAAAAACCGAGCAAGATCTGCACGGCGCGGCAGTTTGACGCCAAATCGATGCTAAAAACTGAGCAAAATCAATATAGGTACCGCTAGGAATAATTATTTCATTTTTAAGACTAACATTTGTTTAGAAATTTCTTTTTTAAAAGTCTTTATTCCTCGAAAATTATTTTCAATGTTCATGGTATTTTA
>NJRP01000012.1:121630-150708 GCA_003063835.1 Aphaenogaster floridana | reverse complement strand
CACTTTTCACGTTTTCACCCTAGGAGAAAAATTACATGATCGCTGCCCTGGTCACGATGACTACGACGACGACCAGGTGCGCGTGTGTCTTCTCGTCTCGGCCACCCAGTTGGTACGTGGGCCGCGCTCGTGTCGGTTCGGCGCTGGTTCGGCGCGGACTCGTGCGCGCTCGGTCGCGCTGGTACGCAACGCAACGGCCGCGAGTCAGATGTGATCGATAGGAATTACGAGCCCGCTACCCGAGCCCGCCTCGCATCCGCGTCTCAGTTGTCATTCGCCTTCTCGCGGGTTGTGCACCGCGCGTGTCATTGTGTCATGAGACCGAGTCCGCGCGTGCCGTTCGCGTGAGGTAGCCCCGACCGCGATTGATCGATCCCGCCGCGCTCGCTGGCTGCGACGAGTCGATGAGTAAGATGCGCCTCGAAAATGCTGCAAGAGGGAGATGAAGCCCCGTACGAGATCGCGTCCGATCCGTGAGTATCCGGCCCCGCGTTCTCGAGCATTCTCGACGCGGTACGGACGGTACGGTATTTCTCACGCGCGTCAGATCGAGCGAGACTTCTCACCCCCTTGCCGAGAGTCAAGTTTGTTACCCTTCTCTCATCCCGCGTATATCGCGCGCGCGCGCGCGCGCTCCTAAAAATAGCCGCGCGGTCGTTCAAGGAGCGCACTGTCCTGTCGTAGTTAACTGCGCTAATTATAGTCCTTTAAAGATTCCCCGGCACTTCTCGCGCGAGCGATGTCAGGATCGCGAAAGGCTCGCGAAACCTTCGAGGATTTAGGTTAACCTCGCAGGCCGCGCGCGCGGTTGTCTCCCATACATTTTTAGTATCTATATACCTTGACGTGTGTATTGTACAGGGGTGCGTTCAGATTCCTCACCCGAGTGCCCTCAGGTGTCGTTTTATCCTTGTTTAACATTCAGTAAACAACAAGGATAAAATGATACCTTGGGACACCCGGGTGGGGAATCTGAACGCAGCCCAGGGTGTACCAAACGTCAGATCTAACAAATAATTTATTATATAATAGCGTTTTCCACCGGGAAAACTAGTGCAACACTCATATGGTGCACCCTGAGTGCAATTTCATTGTTCTATTATAAAAATCAGTTCACATATTTTCAGTGTTTAATGTTCCACTGTGTTTAATTTGACAAATTTTTGTCAGTAGAACATTAAACACTGAAAATATGTGACTTGATTTTCGCATTGGAACAATGAAATTGCACTCAGTGTGCAGCAGTGTTGCACCAGTTTTCCCAGTGGAAAACGCTATAAGTTTCATGGAACGTTCGAGTTACTTGACTCGTGCAGATGTTTCGGCTGAACTTTTTGGTCTACCACTGCGCTGCCGATCGTCAATGCTCTCCGTTTCTTTGAAACGAACAAGTATAAAGTTCTGTTGTCAACTGGAGGACTGTCAGGATGCTTGGAGTTAAACTCGTAAACAACTGAACATTGGCACCGTCTTTGACATTACAGCAATCTCTATGCTTTCTTCTTTCATTAATTCAGATGCCGTGGTATAACAACTTGAACAAAATATTAATAAAATAATGTAAAATAATGTTAATATATATAGTCCCACTTTTGGTACATGCTGTACATTGTATACGTGTATATACAGAGTGGTCCTGAAATATAGTTGGTCAAAATCAGGGATTGAATTGGGCTCGTCATGAAGATGAAAAAAGTTCTCATAAATGTTAGTCCAAAAACGCATCCTGCAGGAGTTACGACTCATTTAATTATTAACCCTAGAAGGCAAATGTGGGGTTCCTTGTCACTCCAAACGAAATTCAAACTGCGCTTTTGTAGTAGCCAGGTACACTTTCGGGTCCGGACCCATACCATAATTTAAAAAACATATTATATACATCTATCGTTTTCCTCATTAAAAAACGAAAAAAATGCATTATTTATGGCCATTTCTACCAATGCAGATTAACTTTAATCTCAGTTTAACTTACTCTTTATCTTTTTCTAATTCTTAGAACTAGAAAAAGATAAAGAGTGAATTAAACTGAGATTAAAGTTAATCTGCATTGGTAGAAATGGACATTAATAATTAATTTACTGCTGATAGAAAAGATTGAGACATCCGAGAAGCTTGGGGTGCCGTATTACCCCACTTTTGCCTTTGAAGCTCAGCAAATTCAGTTTTGCCTTCTAGGGTTAATACCTGATTCAGAAAAATGGAAGGCCATGAAACGAAAAACTTTTTTTTATTTATTTATTTAGAAGATGTTGAAAATGTCCACCGTTAACTAAAACACACGCTTTCATCCGTCTAACCATTGATTGTCTAAAATGCTCAAAGATTCCTGGCATATTTCTTATAATTTCGACTAATGCTTAGCGATCCCCAGAGAATCGAGATTGTTGAATTTTGAAGTGTTGCCTTCGTACGCGAACAATAATATTGGATTTCAATTGTGACAACAGATCACTCGATTAAGCTACTTATTGAACACATTACATAATTAAATTGATAATTAAATGAGTCGTTACTCTTGCGGGATGCGTTTTTGGATTAACGTTCATCCTTATGACGAGCCCAATCCAATCCCTGATTTTGACTATTTCAGGACCACTCTGTATATGTATATTTAAAAGTATATGTATTCGTCATTTTCATTGTGTGATTCTTTTTATTTTGGTTGCAGAAATTTGAGAAAAGAATTTATAAGCATTTTGATTGATAATTACAAAGTCAGTAACTTCTAGTTGTTACATTTATGAAATTAATTTTTGTATTTTTAAGTTAAATTGAGAATGAATTCTGTAGTCTCCAATATCTATTATAAACATTTGTTTCAGATGTAATCAGATTATATCATTATCTTAATTATATAGTTACTGATTCAATTCTTTATTAAACAAGTCATAAAATGTAGATTTATTTTAAATTTCACACACAAACATAACATTCTTTTTACATATGTAGAAAATACAATCTGCTACATTCTCTAAGATCAGACTGTATACATGAATTTTTTATTTTTAAAATACAAGAAAATATAGCTAAGAATAACAGATTTGCAATAATTTTAATTACATAAATTATTATATATATTCAAGATAATAGTTTAATGCATCCTCATATAAATAAAAAACAATCAAATATCAAAAAGACTACAAATGACAATCTTTTTGTTATGCATGTTATTTCTTAAGAAAACATTTTGAAATTTTATTTTTCAGGAAGGGAGATGAGATCCAGAAACTTAGTGTTATACAAAGTCTACCAAGTCTTTTAGCTACTGACACGCAATCATGTATGTCTCGAGTGGTACCTAAGATGCAGCAGTCTCTGGCTACTGCATCAACTGAGTATCACATAGCAGCATCATCTACATTCAAAACAATTTTAGAGCAGAAGCTTGTCAGCCATAATGTTTTTAGTCAGACATTCCTTCAAAGCATATTAAATTCTTTAGAGAGCCGTGATCCAGGTAAATATATTTAATCATTAATTAAAATAATTGTTACTTTAAAATATAGTATTTCATAATTAAAAGTTGAATATTTGTATTATTTGTCTACTATCTACTGTACCTCTCTCTCTAACTTCCATTGTATATGTCAATGTTAAAGTTATCTGTCATGCATGGTTGGAGACCTTACTGGATGTGATAGAATTACTGCCGGTAGAAGTCATAAGAGCACAGGTTTGTAAAGCCAATTTTTAAAATTGATGTATTTAATATTTTATTCAAATAGATGGAAAAGAAAAGAATTTTTTAAATTTATTTAGTATATATCAATAAAAACTAAATTTATAAAGAAACTAATATAAAAATACAATTATGTATATTTGCAAATAGAAATTTGAGAAAAGAAAGTATATATAACTATATACTTTTTTATATATATACTATAGATCAATGTGTTTAAGATATTAAATTACTGTAAATGTAATAACATAGCACTCTTTTGGATGGATGGTAACAAGAACACTCTCACATACAGATTCTTCCATTGACTATAAGTAAAGGACAATTGTCACAACCTATCTACTCCAGGATAACGTGCAGCAGATTATTGGGAAAGATTTGTACACGATTTGATTCTGCTATGTGAGTATATTTGAATATATAGTTATTTTTATGACGTGTTTTTATCATGTCTAATAAAATCTTAATTTATTTAGTTATTCAAGCGCGCGCGCGCGCGTTATATAGTAGTAGGATTTAATTTTGATCATATTGATCAGATAATTGTCTATTATCATATTTTTGTGATGTAAAAAAAATATTAAAACAAAAAATCTACATAAAATATTCAAATAATTTATATAATTCACTATTTATGAATTTTATTTAACAAATAACTATTACTATTATTAAAATTGTTATTAGGATACAGAAGGAAGTTCTACCAACAGTGCACTCTCTTTGTCAGGATGTAAGCAGTGAAGTGCGAGCTAGTATCTGTTTGCAGTTGCGTTTTGTTGCGGAAGGTCTCGGTGCTGAATCTGTAAAACCTGCTTTACTACCATCTCTTGTAGAATTAGCAAGTGACGAAGAAAGCAGTGTAAGATATGCCTCTGTACAGACAATAGTGTATTTACTACCTCATCTTCAGGAAGGTGAGTAATTGTATATTTTAGATTTTAGGTTTTAATGAATAAAAATTGCATAAATAATAATCTTGACACAAATTAAACAACAAAAATTAATTAAAATATAAATTGTTTATAGATACAATAAAAAATATAATAGCCCCACTTGTTAAGAAGCTATGTGAAAATGCAGCTAAATTCAAAGATAATGTGATATGTGTAATAGCTCAAGAGTTGGGAAAACTTGTACTTGGTCTAGAAAGTAAGAAGTAACCCTTGCATTTATATGTGCTTAAAGAATAATATTTAAATAACAGAAATGACATATGTGGTAAATATAATTTCAGAGTGTTTATCAATGTCAGAGAAAGCATGGTTTATAAAATACTATCAACAACTTGCACAAATGGGAATACCATCATTGAAGAAAGAGAAACCACACTTTACATTTGTGAGTATATATATTATAAATTATAAATTAAGCAAAATATATGTATTAAATAATTTATCTATGGAGTCCTGTTGCAATACATATTAGTGTACATATATATATTGAAAATACTTTATAAATAAATTTATCTGTATAAATTGTATATATATATTACTTCTAAAACTAATCTAAAAAATACTGACATATTCTTTAATTGTAACATATTCAATATTAGTATAATTTTGTAGATTAGCAGCGATCCTACACAGGATGTTGAATGCAGAAGGCACTGTGCATTTAATTTGCCAGCAATGTTTATCTTTGTATCAAGCTCTTCGGAAGATGTAGATGCAATACTTACAACATTTGATGCATTGACTAATGATCATTATTATATGGTTCGGAAAACTGTTGCGTGTGGAATTCATGAAGTAAGATTGAATACACCTATTAAATTATAACAACATTCATATATATAATAAAACAATCATTTGTAGGTGGCAAAAGTTCTAGGACCAAAAAGTGCACGGATAAAAGGAAATTTAATAAAATTGCTAAAAGATGATTCTGAGGAAGTGCTTCAAGGTTTAATTCCTCATATAGGATTAACGTTGGAATGTTTAGTCGAAAATCAAGCTATTGGAACAGATAGAATGGTAATTCAATTTTATTACATAGTTCGTACTTTCAAATAACTCGACTCTTGAAAGATGTTATATTATTATATATATTCATTATAGGATTCTACTTTGATGGAAATAGGTAAAGCTTTATTAAAATGTGAAGGTGAAGTTGCAGGCACACATAATTGGAGACTGGCATCATTAATGCATGCGCAGCTAGAGATTTTACCCAAATGTTTTCCCAGTGATTTTATATACTCGTATTTTGTTCCAATGGCTTTTTCCAGAATTTTACATGCGGTGAGTCTGTAATATTTTATTTTTGCTCAAAACTTTATATATAGTTTTATTAAACGTGTAAATTTAATTCAAATTTTGATTTCAGCGGCCAATACCAGTACGTCTTGCTGCAGGAACACTTTTTCTTCTTCTTCTACGATATAATATGAAACCTATACAAAGAGCAGAACTGCGTAGTAGAATCTTTACAGATTTAGCCAATAATCCTGATTGTTATGTGAGAATGATGTTTGTTCGTATGATGGTCGAAGCGTTGGAAATTTTTTCTTCTGCATATTTTAAGGAACATTTTTTCAATGTTTTATTGAATCTGGCTGAAGATCCAGTAGCTAATATAAGAATGAAAGTAGTATCTTTACTGCCGCAACTAAAGAGTCAGTTGTGGATGCCAACCGATAAAAAATTGCTAACATCATTAGAATCGGTTGTGAGACATTTGGTTAACAACGAAAAAGATAGAGATGTACTATTTATTTTAAAAAGCGTTACACAAAAGTTAGATGAAATGGATGTCAAATATGAAGGCCAAAGTGTAAGTAATTTAATGAACAAGTTATACGAGAAAATATTTTTCTGAATATAATTTTTTATATAGTTAACAACGAAGCTCACCAGACAAGATATGGAAGATGCCAAAAAGTTGGAAGAAGAAAAGAAGTTGGCAGGTATAGGTACAGGAAAACCAGCAAGTGGAACTATAGTAAAGAGAGGTATTATTAATTTATATCCTATCAGTATCTGCTATCTTTATTGGTTAAGCATTATTATTATTATTAAGTGAAAATATTTATTTGTCTAGATGACAATATATAATTCGATAGGAAGATTCTTAATTAATTACAAAATATAATCATGCTTTTAAAAATATATTATCAATTACCTTATATAAATTATGTTTTGATCGCAGAATATATTTCATTTGATTACATGCAATTTGTTTATTATTTAATGGCAATAAGTAATCAAAATTTTTTAACTTTTACAAGCGATTAAAAATATTTGATGGTATTATTAATTATATTAGGAAGAAATCAATATTTGATAAGAATTTTAATAATAATTGAATAATATTATTTGTCCAGGTTGGGCACGAACAGGAACTGATAGTTCTACAAGAGGATTGTAAGTTTAATTTTTAAATTACATATATTAATTTTTATTAAATAATAACATAGAATCTATTATCAAATCATTAAATATTATTATCTTTTATTAAAGCTATGTAAATTTATGTTTCAGAACACAGACAAAAGGTGAGCATTTGGTGAAGAATAAAGAAGCATTGCATGAAACAAAATCATTACTAATTAAATGTAAGCAACTCATATTATTTAATAATAACAGAAGTTGAGAAGCGGAAATTCGTATCCAAGTAATCCTGTCATCTGTCTTGCAAGCTCAAGCCATTTTTCAAAGTACAAATCTTTAATTTGTGTTGTATTAAAGAGAGTAACTAGCTAAACGAGTTTTAACTAATGTCAGAACTTAATTAAATAAGAAAGAGGCGATTAATGATAAAATGAATAGTAATAGTTATTAATAAGTTCTTAATTGTCTTAACTAAAATAATTATGTTTTTTGCAGATGGAACTGCATCGTCGCGTCAAGTAATTGAAAGCTTAAAAACGAGGTAAGAGGAGGATTTAACTTGGAAAAGAAATATAATTCAGAAGAGTATAAAACTAATGCATGTTTATAAAGATAACATAATTAGTTTTATATACTTAAATTAAAATTTTAGAATTAATGCATATCATGGATAGCTAAATATACTTAGTTACGTTACTTATTATTTAAAGACTTTTTATTAATATGTGCTAAAATACGAATTAGTGTTTTATTAATTCTAGCCAAACTAATTTATAAGTTATATCTGCTTTATATCTAACAGAATCCAACTAACACATCCTTGGGAAAAAATAGGGCATTTCAACTCGCATACTAATACATCGCATTTTAACTTTATGAATGGATCATCTAATGATTATATTATGCCTAAGCCGCAATGTAGCTGCTCCAAGTTAGCAGTATTCCAGGCTCTCTTGACAGATGCTTGTGAACAAGAGTACAAAAGTGACTCCCAATGCCGTTCGTATTACGATACCGACAACGATCATGCAAAGTTTAGAAAGCAATCAATTCAAGCAAACGAATATAGTCCTTCCGCTTTTACCAAATCTTTTTTTCTGTCACTTGTAAGAGAAGATAAGCAAGAGCCACAACAGCATTCCCTACTAACACGGGATTATCCGCACGAATTTCCTACTAACATTAGTGGCAAGGATAGAGCGCCGAACTTTGCCGCTTTAAGGGCACTAACAAATGCAGCTCATTATAATTCCTGTTGGGCTTTTAGCTCCATGCCGGAAATATCCGTGATGCAGTCAGACGATGAATTCTTGGTAGACGCTGGTATCAGGATACCCACCCTGTTCTCCAGTTCCCAAAGCACATCAAAAATACCGCATTTGCAAGATTTTATTGCCGCAAGGGGACAACTAAACAGCACGATTCGCCCTAGACGAAGCAGCATGAATTTCGATAAGGGGAAGTTTAAGAGATATTCCTCCGTTGAATACGAAGATTGCATGAAACGTAGGACAAGTGAGAGTGACATGTCTAGAAACACACCAATTTCGATAGATTACGAAGAGGGCTTGCGACAACGTAACATGGTGAAGGAGAATTTGAGCGACCAACATTTGGCCAAGACTGATGCGAGGACTAAAAGATATTCCGCTCCGCATGGAAGAACTAGATTCGGGTGGGACGCTAGCCAAGAAAGATCTCTAGATGAGAAATCGAAAAGAAATTCTTTAATATTGGATAAAGACAAATTAAAGTTCACTAACTCTAAATGCACGCTGGATCGAACCAAACGTCATTCCACGAATTTCAGTTTGAAGCTTCCCGATACTAAAGAAACAAAGCAGATTGTGAAACGTCATAGTCTAGAGGATCATACAACGGTACGTCGTGCTATAAAAGGATACTTCTCAACATTGGACGTGAATCATAATCAGGGTCTTAGCAAAATCCCCTTGAGAAATGTTGAATCTCGTAGCAGGACCGCACCTGCCACCAGAGCATCTAGCCCTGTGCACGTAGAATCGCGATTAAGATTTGACATTGAGAACTGTGATGATTCTCGAAGTTCTGCCAATGACACACATTTAAATAGATTTAGTTCGAGTGACGAAGAGGTCGACAAATTATGTAGGATGCTATTACATTCTCAAACGGCACAAAGTAGTACTGGAATAACACCAAGAAGTAGGGAGAGATATCCTGTTCACTTGTTGATGAAAAAGCTATGAAATGTATAATTCTGTTATGTATCACATAATTTCTAATAACTCTTCCACAACTGCATTTAGCGACCATATACAATGAGCTTTGTATGCAGCTTTAAATTTAATTAAGAGGTCTAAATAAGAGGTCTAAGCTGATTGAAGATTATACGTATAACTTCGTTGGAGTTTCCTTGCTTAAGCAAAGCTTATGAATTCAATATAAATTTGATTTTTTTTTAGTAAAATTTTATTTTACGCAACGAATTCTTTAGTAAAGTTATGTGGCATCGTACAATCAAATATATAATGTTCTTACAATATTAAAATGCCGATAACACGATAAAGCATTAACATTTTATTTATTTTTAAACTACGTTGTGTTTGTACAATACGTACTACTAATATTTTGGTTAAATTTAAAATCGCATATCTCTTAACATAAAACATTATTAATATTTCGTTGAGGCATAAGATTCTAAAAAATCAAATTTTATGAATAATAAGAAAAATTGGCATAAAGATTGTTTTGAGAATGTATACAAATTTTATTTGCATATTGACATTAATGAAATTAAGTTTAACATATAACAGTCTTAATGTGAATTGTTAGTGTATCAATGTTTAACATTGCTTCTAATCTCTAAACGGGATATATTTTTATAATTTGCTGAATAACATGGTAAAATTTTTCTATATCGTGCCTTTTTTACATAATAGTTTATATTATTTACCTAATTTAATGCAAATATTTATAAATTTTTGTTTTATTAAATTTATATAATCAAATTTTTTTATGCAATTGATAAATTTAGAAATATTGAGAAGGTTAAATTAAAATGTTTATATTTTGTCTAATTATTTTGAACTTGAAATTAGATGTAATTATTTATAAACAGTGTTGTGAAGTGTTAATTGACGTAACAAGAGATGCATTTTATTTTATTATAATATTTAAGACTTTTAAGATTGATTGCCTGTGAAGTGGCTCTAAGTACTTATGTGCGATAAAATAATGTTAATTTTAGTATTTTATATTATCTGTTAAATTGTAATTCGTAAAAACATTTTTATGCCTCAAAGAAAGTCATACATTTTGACTTTATATCGAAGAAAAAAACATGCACGCTTATTTTGAAAGACTGCTTTTTAGATTCTGCGATTAAAAATTATATAAAATGAAAAAAGAGGAAGCTTTTATTTTACTTAAAAGCTGCGTATTTAATAATATTGACCTCTATCACAATAAGGCTATAAATTCTAATTGTTAACATTAAAAACAGTTATTGTTGTGGAACTGGATTATTCCAGAGCTTAGGATAAAATATTACTAAATAAAAACAGGTTTTCAGTACTCTAAAAACTAGCGCTAGAGTCTAGTCTGCATAAATATAGTCTATGAAATGTCTGGAAAGATATAGTCATGATTTGAGAAGAATATATTCGTTATTTGTTTCTATTCTATAACTTTGTGTTTATTTGTCTTACTTTAGTTATTAGTTTTAGTGATTATTTAATTTAACTTTAATTATTTACATGTAAAGTTTGACCAAAGAGGATAAGACAGCAGTATGATTTAATGAAAAGAAGAAATTATTTTTATACAAATCATAATGATATGTATTAATATTTACAAAATGTTTAATATTAATACATTACATTGTATTAGTTATAAACATAAAATGGAAGCAAGTAAGATATTAATAATTTAAATATTGAAAAATACGAACTGTTTAAGTGTATGTTCAGTTCTGTTGGTACAAACCTCAAGTTATGACTATATTTCCCGAGAGTATATATGTATATATATATATATATATACATATATACATATACATACATACATATGTACTGAGAGTATTCCATTAAAAGTAAATATTTTTGGAATAATGCAAAATATATATATCGTTCTTTTTTTAATTATGTGGTTTGCAGGGATCTTTTTAAGAACAGAAAGAAGATATCTATTAATGAGAAACACACAAGTAATCTCTTATTATATTAATATGATCTTTCCAAGTTGTAATTTTTTTTATATAAAACATTTTCTGTGCATAAATATCTCTGACATAAACTATTAATTTTTATGAAAACCAGATAGATAAATTTTATATTTTTATTCTTTTGTATCGAGTTTTGATGAATTGTTAATAAGAAAGATTCTATAGAACCATGAATTTAAAAGAAAAAAATATATTTACATTTTCGTAAATGTAAATTTATGATATTTTTATTGCAACTTCTTGCAAAGACGATATATATATACATATATGAATCTAATACAGCATTTTCAAAGATTGTTAATTTCCCTTGAGACTACTATTTTGTTGCCAGTCTTATTGAAATAATTTTACCTTAGTAAAAATGTAAAACAGTTTCAATGTAAAATTAAGAAAAATTAAAAATTTAAGTTTTATAGGAAACGTAAAGAGGAGAGTCTCAATATCGAATATCTTAATACATCTTAATTGCGATTTTAGATATACTTGATCACAAAAAAACGTGAAATATTTTTAAGAGAGAGAGAGTTGTTAGTAATATGATGTACAAAGTTTTGAAGGCATTATGTATTTGTATATATAAAATATTTTAAAAAAGGTATATTTACACAATTATTATTAGATTTGCTTTTTACATATTGAAAATTAGGGTTAATAATTAAAATAATAGTTAGCTCTTGTTTTATTTTATAAAGAAATTGCAAATCTTTTTTCTAGATAATATAAATGATAACAGAACTTCATCCCTCTTTTAAATAGCAATGTTTCTTAAACAATATATTCTTAAACAACATTCAATTATTGAACTATTTAATATAATTCAGAATATCTCAAATTTTATAGTTTAAAAAGAATTCAATTTCTTCAAGGAAATGATTGTAACCCACACACACATTTATACCTTTCTTAAATATATTTTGTACATATAGATACATTATATTATGTGAGCTTTACAATGCAAGTGCCATTGAATTTATTAAAAAGTTTAGCGCATAGAGCATTCTCGGTACGTATCATGAAAAGGTGGAAAATATGGATTTAAAAGTTTAAGTTTTACATATTTTATTAGTTTATTTAATAATGTAGTAATAAAAGTTTATATAAATTTAGAATAAGTTCTTACAGTAACATTTGTTTAATTATGTGCGATTTAATTTTTGTTATATATCGTTATAAGATTTTTTCTTGTGACTATCTTTCATTGTTTCTTTTATATATAAATATCTACAAATATAAAATTGGCTACGAAATTGATCGCGTACACAAGTTTTATAATGATATCCTAATTTGCAATACTTTGATTCGACATATGATTATTACGAGATACGATAAATGAAGTGCCCAAAGATTGAAATGAACACATTACTTTTCTGAAGCGAATAATTTTGATATTATACATGTATATTCGTGGTGGCCACTGGTCAGGGAAATGTCAGGGAATTTAAAAAATGGTCAGGGAAATCAGGGAAAAGTCAGGGAATTTTTTAATTAGTCAGGGAAACGAGAAGAAACAAAGCTTCTTCTATAATTAAAGAACCAAAGTTCAAAGAATTTTTTCTTACATGGTGGGAATTCTTAATTAATCAAAATAAAATGCTCGAAATATTTCGTATACGGAAGCGGCATTTTTATAAATTTGGTAAAAGAAAAATTGCTTCCCGGGTACATCTCGTTAATGAACGCTGTGCACCGCGCAGCGCTTATACGCTACTGTTTGTTCCAAAGTTCCTTGCTGTTGTTTAAGTTTTTTAGTTCCTATAAAAGATATTCTATCTAGTTAATATATACGTTTATAGATGGATCTAAATACAAGAAAATTTGAATAAAACTATTGACCAAATGTTCGCTGTAAACGTTTATGCAACAAAATTTTTAAAAAGTCAATCCTGTTAATCTCTATGGCTTATGTCCATTTCTACCAATGTAGATTAATTTAAATCTCGGTTTAACTTACTCTTTATCTTTTTCTAGTTCTAAGAATTAGAAAAAGATACAGATTAAGTTAAACCGAGATTAAAGTTAAGCTACATTGGTAGAAATGGACATTAGTTGTATAAATACAATTTTTCATCACTATTAAGCAGATTGTAAACATGTTTTTGAATACCGATTAATTCGAAGCTTCGTTAATTAGTTATTCGTATTGGCACTTGGCTGTTAATTTGAATTTTAGTCAGGGAAAAGTCAGGGAATTTTTTTCGCTCTTTTTAGTGGCCGCCATGATATTGTACCGTATGAACAACACGAACATTGAATAATTTTGATCTTAGTGAATGATCAACGATGTATTACATCTTTTCTGCACATTTAAGTAGCGACGGCTTATAACTCAGATTAAGTTTCGATAATAGAAGACACAACATGTAATATTGACGATTGTATTGAATACTAATGTAATAACGAATGTAATAACGCGCGCATATATTCTCATATGCTTAACATACAAAAATATTTTTGCCAGTCTAGTTTACGCTTTGGTTCCTTATTACCGTTCTATTTATGATCAAGCAAACGCATTAACTATTTTAAACAGTGTTCATATAAGAGAAACTTACAATTTAGAGAAGTATATTGATATAAATATTTAAATATACAATTAGGAATTACAGCATGGAGAGAGGCTCATAGTACGAAGAAAAACGAGTTAACTTGAAGATCATATTTGGATGATAGAGAAGATCAAAATGTGCATAGGTACAATTTTGTCTTTAATCTGCTTAAATGTTATTTATTTTTGTATAAATATATGAAATTATAAATTAACATTTATGCCAGAAAGCAAAGAGAGATATAATTCTGTAGCAAAAGTTTACGCACTGTTAAATTGTTTCCACATATAAATAAGAGTAATTTATTAAAAGTGTAACCCGCGCGGAGGGCGCGTTCAAATACACATATACGCATATATTATTTTAATATGTTAATTTTTTTATATATATAAAAGCGCGACATTTTCTCTAATTAACCGTATAAATTATCTTGTTTCAAGCGTTATGTATAACTGCATTAGAAAAGATAAAATCTGTGATTACAAAAAAGTTATTTAATAAAAGAAGAACTATTCATGTTGTACTAACGAACATACATATGGAATCGAACATTTGTGAAACGATATTTTTATTACTCATACTACTCCTATAAAAATAAGAAATATGTAAAATTGTATTTTTGTGAAGTATATCTGTAATAAAAATATAGTTAATGCGAGAGGAGGAAATAAAGATTGGAGCTATAGATTATTAACATTGTCAATGTTACCGTGAACACGATATGGTACACGCTATATTATTAATAAACTAAAACGTGTTGTTGAATATCGAATTTACAGAACTTTTATTCAATTACACTCTTATGATAGATTTATGTTCTTACGAATAGTTTCCTTAGTAGCTTTTTCATTTTTTATTTTTATCACCATATCACCAATAAAGTACAAAAATCTTCCGTTAAAGATATTATCGATTGTCACAAATATCTGATATGAATATCATAACAATTAATTTATTACACGATATAAAAATCATGATTTATTATACAGATGTTTCATAAATAAGCATATGTTTTTTTTTACAATAAATTATATTGCTGTGAAACTGTTTTTTATTTCTATGGTTATCACCCGCATTACTCCTCGGACATCGATAGTAAAATTAATTAAAAGAATTTAACAAATTAATAAAACTTGAGTGTTCATTTACGTTCCGTTTTTCCAGAAATAATAGATGTATAATGAAAGATCGTTTGACTATGACTTTACTTCTTTGCGAAATATATCAAGTAATGCAATTAGTATATATAATTCGCATATTAGATTTTAACGATTCTCCAAAATTATCTTTACATTAATAATGCTATGTTCTTGCATGGTACATATTCTTGCAACTGATTCCAATGATATGATAGAATATTATGACTAATAAAGATTTACGAGAAACATGATACTCCAAGTTACGAATTATTTAATTATTGTTGCAATATAAAGTAAATTTAATGATATTACCAGTATGGTTAGATTTATTAAATTGTAGAAATAAAACAGGAACACAAAGTTATTTTTTAAGTTCTTTATTTCTTCTACTTTCTTAATAAATCAATGACTTCAGCTACTACAAACTGTGTACGAGTTTTAATTTATTTATGGCGCACTATAATAATTTAATTTGTTCGATCTTCTCACTTATCTCTTTATCGTGATTACAAAAGTCCGAAGTAAATAACCTTCTTCGTGAGATGCGTTCGACGATTTAATACATAAGCTCCGTTAGTGTCGTTACTTATTATATTTTATTACTCTTCTTATGATCTGGCGGGATGGTCTAGTGACACACACACACACAATTTCATTATATTGATTTCAGAAAATAAGAAGGCTTTTATACACTTTTCAATCTTTCGATAACAGAGTTAAAGTCTCACCAGTCATCTGAAAGAGTGTTTTAGAATACAATACCTGTTCTACATATTACCATGGATCTTTTCCTATATAAGATTAAAAAGTGTATACAAATAGCAATTAATAATTTATTCCGACGTTTTAGAATATCCGTATTTATATGGATTCATTTTTCTTTCCAATAGCAACGGCATTTCTTGAGCATTTCCTTTATTTTGTTATAACTTAAAGAATAAAGTCTAAATGATGTATGTCCATATATCTATGACACCTTTTCATTCCATATATATATATCTAAGCAAGTTTTGCAAATAATATTTTTAAAAGAAATTTACAAGTCACGTAAAGTTTTGCTATCAGTATACACTTTTTTAAGACTCTGTACGTGTAAAGAGGGAAAAATTAGTTTTTGATGGACGATTCTTCTTTCTCTTATATAAAATTTCTCTAAATATTATCTTATTTCTTCTTTTTCGTAAAACTGACATGCAGTGCGACAGCACCAACAGGTGTTGACACTCCCTTCGTGTTATTAAAACACGAAGAAAATTTCATTGTAGAACAGATTGTCGAAGGAAACGGATTTTGTTTACTTTTGGATCATGCGATTCCATCCGATGGATTTCTTTTTTCTTTTTAATTAAAAATACTGCACGGCAAATAAGATTGTTTAAAATAATTGATAATTTTTATCAGATATGAAAAGATATTTTGGCGACTGAACGTGGAATGATTTGGATCAGTTGTATATTTTCAAAACAGCTCTTTTCATATCCAATAGCACAAGGAATAAAAAGCAGACAGTCTTAAATTCTGACATTTCTGTACTATAGCAAGTATAATGAAACGGTGTAGGATATAAACGGAAAATAATGAAATTAAAAGTATACGACGTCTTCTACATCATGGATATATAATTTCGGAAATGTATATTCTTAAATCGGATTAAGTGCTTATTCCAATATATTATAAAATGTACTCACAGAGTAACTAAATCGCTATTATTTCAATAATAATTTATAAAATTATTTAGACATTTTGAGCGCATTTCGTCGTGATACATCGTATGTACAATTGAAATTCGCTTTTATGATGTCTACATCCTCGAATCACAAAATAAAAAAATTTAATATGCTAAGACTACACCAAAACTATGTACATCGATTATGAATAGAGCATTAGTAATACCCTTTGAAACTTATTTCTAGTTTATATATATATATATATATGATATATGTATATGTGTATATATACATACATACATACATATATAATTAATCAATATATGTATCATTAATAAATTCTTAGATATGGTTTTTGTAGCTTAAAAGCTAGCACATGTACTTTAGATATATTTTATAAATATATTTGACGTATTTATTTTAAATAAAACTACGAATAACCCCCACAGGACAATGACTAAGTTATAACAATAAAAAAGTTACCGACTTTTAGTATAAAGTAACCGGGTCAGAATTATGATAAAAGCGGACAAAACAATCAAATTCGTTCAAGTGTAGAATGAATAAGCTTATTTATTGTTTAATCCGCTCTTATTATATTATCATTCTCCACAAAGTTATATATCAATATTAAGTACGATAATATTTCTCCTCCCTATTTTCCATAGATTAACAAATATTTGGTCCATAATTCTTCCGAACTAGGAAATAATTCCAAGAATGAAACGAATCAGTGGACATGTGCTTAATTTTTAAGCTATGCATAATATACAATTTCTTTGCAGTAAAAATATATAATGACTACAATATAGTACTTGATTCCTGACTAGCATGTGTTTATATGAGTGACTTTCTACTTCACACGTATGATACTTAAGATAGAAAAAATATTTCAGTTAATTAATTACTGATTCACAAAATAATATAAATTTGATATATTAATAATGCACGACTGCAATAATATAAAAAATCTATAGGAAACTAATTAAAAAAGAGAAAGGAAAACAGAAAATCACTCGTGCAATAGACAAATTTACATACGCAAGAAAATTTCGCACTCAGCACATTCTCCTGCTCAAATGCATGCTATTTCACATTCGTTATACGTATTTATGAGTATGCACGCAAACGCATACATACAGATCATGGTATGTAATGACAATTCTCTATCTTATGAATACATTTTTTGAAGATATTACAATTTATGAATTTCCTGGGGGTCGTTAAATTCCAGATAAAGAGGAATATAAATTCAATTATTTTGTGTATCGTTATACTTGCGTAAAATATCTAACCGACATACGTAAACTTCCTTATAATTCAATGCGTCTTAGTATCACTTTCTACAAATCGTTTTTGTATACAGTATTTCATTAAGGCTTCTACTGTCTATTTGATGCAGTTAACTATTGTATAATTTCTATACACTTTAAGCAAAGAAAAGACCGAAAGAATATTTTCACTTGCATGTTTGGTGTTACAAATAATGCAGCCAACTTTTTTTGGAAATGCTCAGTAGACAGAAGAACCGAAAATTTTAAAAATGATCAATTTCCAATCGCGCATAGGCCTGTACATATAAATTATACATTCTAGCGCTGTAGATATTTCCTACCACTCATTACACCAACTATTTCTCTCAGTCTTGTAATAATACTACTCTTTAATATTTTTATAATTTATATATAAAATCAGTTGCACGTATCTTTACACATTTTGAAAGAACATTATATGTCTTCAATCTAAATTAATGCAATAGACTTTACGGATTTAATGCTATTATAACAGTGTATATAGAACACAAGTGGATAAAGTTTTAAGAGTAAAAAATATTCTCTCGTGTATAAAACAATGTTGTGTTAAGGTTTTTGGCCTAATGGAAAAACAATTCCATATATTAAGGAATGATATAACAAGATGTGATAAGAATACAACAGCAAGACAACTTTGGATCATACATAAAAAGTTCTTGAAAATATCTAATATCTAAGAAAATAAAAGTTAAACTTTTATTTTCTTAGATATCAATAGTCATCGTTTTGTGCTATAGTATAAAGTTATAGTATTAATGCTGTTGCAATCTATAACACATCTTACAATATGTATTGTCCCGCAAGTTCAATGCTTACAAATCTGTATTAGTTAATGATGGCAATATCCATGATTTTGATCATAAACATTAATTTGATTACTTGCCAGGTAGTGTAATAATATATAATGGATATAAAACAGAATTCTGTGCATTAATTATATTGGCCTTATAAATGTATAATTCTAAGGTTTTATTATTGCGTTTAATATCACTATTATGCTAACTTTCTCAGCATGATATATTTACTGTATGTGCAATATTATATGAATTATATTCCTTCTCATAAATTTGTAATCTCCTCTCGTGAAAAGAGAATAATAAACTAAAAAAAAGAGAATAGAAGAAGCACAAAATAAGTGAGCTCATGTATGCATATTTATATTCATAAAGAAAAATATTAGAAATATAGAATATATATCATAGCTTTAGACTTAAAATAATCGTTGTAAATATATTACTTAATTTCATAGTTTATCTATTTGTGTTTCTAATATATTAAATAGAATATATATGCACCGTTGGAATAAAAATAAATATTTTTGGTAAACGCTTCGTAAAAATATGTGTACAGCACACACTAATCACAATTAAATATTTAACGATATGAATATTAAGTACAATGCGACAATAAAATAAAATTAAATTAAAATAAATGTGTAAACAGAATAAAAAAAGACTGTGTTACATTTGCATTAAGTTATTTCACTTTATGATATCAAAAAATTTAGTAAAAGCAATTAAAATATAAGAGATAAACGATTTAAAAAATATCATGCAATAAAAATTGGAAATGTTCATTGGCGACTATCGATATCCTGAAATAACTCGATCTTTACGTATTTCGTAAATCTTATTCAGAAATACTTGTTTATAATCTATATATAGTGCCGTCTTTGATTGCCCAGAGACTATGGTATTTATACATATATACCATGTGTGTCTCATTAGAAAGAAGACCATTAAAGGCTGTAACATTTTATCTTAATCTTTAAAAAGTAACTTGTAAGTATGAAAACCCTGTGAATGCTATGCAACTGACTACGTTCAGTGCATTTTTTTGGTTGTACAGAATGTGGATAGATATTTTTTTTCAATCAGTACAAACAAACGGTCTCTAATGGTATTCTTCAAATATGAATTCTTAAAACTTCATAGAATACAGATAAACGACTACAATTACAATGTTTTCAATGCCTTGAAAATTTGTTACATTGGAGCCACCCTTATTTTTTACTCTTCCAATTCGAGTTCGTAAAGTCTAGAGAGGAATATAAACTAGCTCAATGTTTTCAAATTGTAGAATCAGAAAGGGATACGATCTAATGTTACAATTTTGTTATGTCTTAATTCATCGATCCATAAAATTTTAAGAACTCTAATTTGAAATTCTAAGAGTTATTAATCTCATTCAATTTTTTCAAAGATGACTGTACAATAGTCTATATAGAAGTATACTCATACAAAATAAGAAAGTATTTAAAAAACGATATACTCATATAAAGTATAAGATGCATATCTTTTACCCTAGGGCAGGATTCTTACTATACAAACTATTAGTTTCTTATTGAGCATATTTTAGAAATTGTTTGAGTCGTTGTAGGAAGTGTTTGATTACTGACATTATTTCAACTATACGCTAGTACCTAGATTTTTGTAGTTTGATGTTTCTTTTTTTACATTTTTTAGATTATGATTGTGCTCTTTAGAGGAAGACTTTACGAAAACATCAATGAAACGAACGTCCGAATTTAGTTAAAGAGCGTTTTCGTATTCTTAAGAATTACAAATTTTTGATTATTTGGCATACTGTATACATATACTACGTATACATATACTACGTATATGTATACATTGTATATATGCATGCATATGCGAAATATGAGAAAGCATAATATATATATACACATTTAAAAACACAAATGAAAGAAAATATTGAACAAAGTTCATAATACGATGACTGTTTTCGATAAATTTTGAATTTTTTAAATCCATATTTACATCTATCCGTAATTTCTAAGTCTATATTAATTTTAAGTTGATATTAATTTTTACTATATGTACAGTTCACATGGCTTTTTTAAATTGTCATATGTAGGCATTGCGTGTATTTTAATATAATGTAGGAATACAGGGCCATAAGGACGATTTAGAATTATATCGAATAATAAGAAGCAGAACTCTGCGGTCTATCAATTAGACAGATTCTCAGCACACACCGAATATGCCATATAACGTAGATGTAACATTTACGTACGTATGGCAATTATGTCTACGTTTGTTGAGATGTTATGAATATCTATATATTATGCTTTCTTATATTATGTATATGTATGTATATGTACAATGTATACAGAGTGTCTGATAATTATCGTGACAATCAGCGCCATTGTTGTTAATAGACCACTCCTACCAATACCTTGCTGCGCGCTTAGCAATCGTAAACAATGAGCTGTCTCTTCTCGCTGAATCGCGAGGATGTACGCTGATTCGCAGATCTTTAATTTTCATTAATTACGAAAACTGCAAAATGGTAGAGGACTTTTTTACCTAATTTAATCCGCTCTACCTGCACACGAGCATTGTCACAATAATTATCAGACACCCTGTATAGTGGTACGTGTTGAATGATAGATACTTTGAAAGTGTGCTTGTAACCTCAGATATCCGCGTATAGTGTAAATAGTCACAATGCCCCAATTATAATTTCTACCATGAATACTCTTAGTTCTTACTCATTTTGTTTGGAATTCCTAGGAACTTCAAGTTTTTAACTCTTTTTCCCAAACAATATTATTACATTCAAGCTTCCTGCAAAAAGGAAAATGTGACACAATTATTACATATCGAAAGATTACAGAGATAACACAATAACGTTTCTAATAATAAATTGTTCCTTTCATATCCAAATGTTTAACAATTGCCAGAATTTGATGTTATACATATCAGTCTAGATACGATCTATTTTCTTATATACTGCAATACTTACTTCAGGGAATAGAAAGTGCTCACGAGTGGGTTGTGGTTGCTCAAAGGGTGAACTGCTCATGTAACCAGGTGACGGTGACTCACTCTTTTCTAACACTGGAGTGATATTTGCATAATTAGCAGATGCCGTTGTGAGAATCCGTCCCTGTTCTACCAAGATACTTCGATCAATCTTATAGTATTCCTTCCCGCTACGAGGTCGAAGAGTTGTTGCTACCGCTCTGCCTCCTAATCTGTATAAACAAACATGATTTTCTCATATTAGTTGCATATTAGTTGCAATAACCAATTTATTAGAAATAATCAATTGCATCATAATTAGTTATCCAAACTATTACGGTCCGAAGAAAACCAATTTGTATTAAATATATTTTTACTTTGTCACAGTCATGAATAGGATCTAATCTAAGAAGAGAATATCTCCAAAATGAGCCATTTGTAAAACTAAAATATCTAGGTAAATCAAATGACAAGATAGTGAATTACTAAGACAATTCATTTCTTATTTTATAAATTTCACGCTAAACATATTTATAATAAATATTTGTAAAAATAATCATGAGTTTTTCACGGCTAAAAATAAATCAATAACAAAGTTATATATAGAAAAGAATTTATAGTTAAGAAAAAGTCATAAAATTCTGAAATATCGTGTGTATAAATTTGTAAGGCATTCTATACAACTTTATGTATTTTGATGGAGTCATATATAAATTAAAAAGTTGGACGAAAGACAATAGAACTTCCGCAAAAGTTGCAGTTATAAGACCCTACCTGAGGCTGTCAGGCGTATCGGACGAAGAATGTGAAGACAACGACAAAGTTTCGATGTAATCTGACATGTCGGAAGTACCGCTGCTGGTACTTCGTGAATCAATATAAGGTGCATTGGAGACTTCGCCAGGACTGTTGAAGCCCTTCGTGGTCTTCGGTAAACACGTGGGTATGTCGGCCTCTGCGGATGAAGATTTCGTTGGTATCTTGATCTTCTGAAACTGGAAGGAAATTTCACGGAGAGGATCGCTGGATTTAGATTTCCTCGGCAGGCTGCTGTGATAGCACGTGGGTGGTGGGCTTTTGCGGCAGACCGATAACATATTCTGCTTTACTGCCGAAGCGGCGGGTGCCGCCAATGATAGTTCGAACTCCACTAACTCCGCCGTTCGATGGCTCAAGGAGCCGGTAGAAACGCCGGAATCATTGCTACTCGAGGAATCTCTATTGTGTCCGGTCTTGGATGGTACAGATGACGAGCGTCGGATCTTAATGAACGACGGTTGAGACGCGGCCGTCAACATCTGCCCACTCTCGTGATTACTACTGATCTTACTTTCGGAGTTGACACACGAGTTGTGCGGCTCACCGGTTATCAAAGAATTCTTATCCGCTTCGCTCGAACACTTGTGGATAGTAAGCGTGGACGGAAAAGTATGGCTCTCGTCGTCCAGGTAATGCGCGGATTCCGCAGAGTAAGATCGTTTCCTGAGAAGTATGCCTATGCTACCACCGGATTCCGCAACATTACCCACATCCAAATAACGACGCCTGAGATATGGACTAGACAACATCGCCGATCCTGGCACACGATACTCCGAGTCAGAACGCTTCTTATTCACCTCAAGCAACGTGGATCCCGATAACGTCGGATTGCTGGAACTCTTGATGCCGCTGCAAAGCCTAGACAAGATCTCCTTTGAACAAGCGTTGTGAGCCGGTTGCATCGGTAAATAAGCGGGGAATGGCTTCTTCGAAGTTTGTTTGTCTGGATCCATGACCAAGTAATCGTTTTCTTTTTCCTTCGCGTGACCGCATTTCTCGCAAACCTTCGAAGTATTGTCGCTCGGCGCTTCGGGCGCTGGTTCTTTCAATTGATCCGCGAATTTCTTAATCTCTTCTTGCGAGATACTGCTCTTCGTTAAAACATCTTTGCTATTCTCGTAATGCTCCAGTGATTGCGTAAAATCGATATTCACATAATTTGCTTGCTTCGATTCCGGTTGCGTATCTATTACCGGTTCGACATTCTCGTAATTGTTCGATTTATTTCCTGCGGCGCAGACGCAGTTCTCCGTCGTTTTCTCGTCGGCTGATTCGTTTTTATTTACCCTTTTGATCGTTGAGTAAATGGAAACTTCTCCACTGGCGTTTACTACTGGCATCTTGCCCTCACCCGAAAGTTTCACGGGATGAACCGTGACACCGGTAGGCTCGATTCCCGCGCCGCGTCGACAGTAAGGTAGGACAAAGCCGGCCCAGCTCATAACATTGTGACATGGGCATCCCGAAGATCTAGGTGACTGAACTGTGAGTTTCGCGGGACATCCACATCCTTGCAGGACCACAGCCTGCGGCACCTGAGGCGTGTCGTAATTAGGATATGTTTTCGGCAGTGTAAGACATTCCTTTATTTTCCTCGGTGTATCGTAATACTGGTCTGGTTGCGGACCTTGCTCCAACAGCATGTGATGTCCTAGAATCGTTTTGGGAACGTCGTAGTTCTCGTAAGGTCCCGCAGCGCTGCGAGTTACGGATTGCTGGGGTTGTTGTTGAGCCTGTTGAGTTTGTTGAGATTGTTGGGATTTCCGAGCGTGCACACAGATTTGTTGTTCGGCAGGCAGTGGCATCGGCGGTTTTTTAGGCTTCTTGGCAGTGACGGACTGGCTGGTTGTTGGCAGTGAGGGCGGTTGGGACGGTTTCGGCGGTCTCGGCGGTAACGTGCTCGGGCTCGGTGACATTTGACGAGCCGTCGTCTGTGCCGTCTGAGACTGGGCGGTTTTCGACTGCGTACATTGGCATTCGATTTGCTGCGAGCCGGAGTAATCGCTCTCATGGCTGCTGCTGCTGTAGGAGGACAGCGAGAGCCGGTCAAAGGTACGGGGCTGCAAGTGACATCCTAGATTGTTCAATGTACTCGCAGCGGGGCTGCTTATCCCGCTCATAGTGGTCGTGGTAATCAAGGTCGATGATTTTGAAACGGTACCGAGCTTACTGATGCAACTCGCGCATCTTTCAAGGCCTGTTGCACCTTGACGAGTAAGCGAACAACTACGCCACTCGCCGCCAGGTTGTTGATCAGGTAGCTCTGAAATAGACACCGTGTCTCTGCAGCTGTAATCGCCATCGAGCTCCGTTTGCTGTCTGCTCTCCGCGGATGACCAATACGGTGAACTCTCATTCTTACAGCTGTCGCAGTGCTCCTCATACGTCGATGTTGAATACACGGCCGAAGAAAAGAAATCGCTAGCTCTGGTCTCAGCGCGGGAACACTGACGTCTCCCTGGACTGTCTTGCAATTGTTCTCTACCAAGTGGTGATCGCTTCTTTGTAGTGAGCTTTCCCTCGGCCGCCAACTGCAACGTCTTGACTATGTCGTCTCCCTGATCGGTTATTAGAACGTGCAGTCCTTCTCCCCGACCGCATCTCGAACCGCCCTCAAAGCAGAATCTGCCTTCGACTACGCCGTATCGTCGAAGGTGCGCGATTTCCCAGATACCGACGAGCCGAGGAGGCACGCCGATGGTGATGCAGAAGCGACGATCCTGAATATGCAAGTGCGCCGGTCCATTAGTAAACTTCGCTTTTGATGGTACCGAGGAGATAAGTACCAAAAATTGCTGATCTGTTAAGAAAAGTTGGTAAATTAAACATTCGGCATAATAATTATCTCAGAATTTCGCGTAATAATATCTTGCGTATCTATAATACATATAATGCTTCTCGCCCTCTTTCTTTCGCGATAACTTACCTTCGCCTAAATTGTTCGAGATCTTAACTTGCCACTGTATCAATCGCTCTCGCGTATCAAACGCGAGAACGACTGTCACGTCTTGGCAAATTATAGCAATCGTATTGGATTCTTTGTCGAGTGTGAAACCACTCTCCACTCCCAGAAAGTGTTGCAAGCTCAGGGACGCTTTTGTTTGGCCTTGTTTGTAACGATCCTTACTGTCCGCATAAAGTTGCAAATGCAAACAATCTGTTAACGAAAAGAAAGGAGTATTCATTTGCTTCGCATATATTTTAACGTTACACAACGTTTTTAACTTCTTGCTCATTTTTCTCAAATAGATTAGGGAAGAGATTATTTTTATACCGTATATATATAAAATAACAGATATTTGGTATTTATTAACGTATATTAATGCAATTAATATTTTGCTACATATATTATTTCCTGGTAAATACTATTAAGTTATAATTAACGCATTCCTATTTATAGAAATATTTATTTAGTAATATCTCGAAATATAAATTTCGTCACATGTGTTTACGATCTCTTTGCCAAGTTCTACCTAAGAAAAATTTATGAAGCGCTCAGATTCTTAGTCCTAAAATATCCTCGAGTTACAGGGATCATGTATAATGGTTATTGCCAGGAGCAAAGCTGTTCTTGGAAACTTTTTTGTTGCTTCAGGCAGCAACAGATGTGCCAGCTGTCACCCTAGTCCAAAGGAGGGGTCCTTTGTACCGATAACAAGCAGGAAGGGTCCTTTAAAGGGAGAGAGAGGTGGTGGAACTAATTAATTTTTCGATGACAAATTCCATCAATTTGTAACACATGAAATGCAGAAATCCGTCACTCAACTGTTACAATTAATTTTAAACAAATGGATATTGAATAATTACGCAAACAATATTTCAGCTATATTAAATCAAAGTTGTTAACTAACCGGTTTAATTATATATAATCAAATTTTGTTATAAAATGTGATACGTTTTGTTGTATACATATATTCACAATGTTGTGTTATTATATTAAGTATGAGTATCAATTAAAATACTCCTATTACATCAAAATTGTAAGTCAATTTTGTTTTATATCTAAAAAAGTGGATGATAATCTATTCTATTTATAAATAATTAATTTTTATAAACACATTAACTTATAATATGCCAAAGTGATATTTATTCCACAGTAAACTCAAAATTTTCTCAACCATAAAATCAAAACAAAAAACATCTTGTAAAAATAGGTATAATGCATTCTGCACTGTTTGCCAAGCAGACACAACATAGCAGAGATAAGAGGGAGTCTATTATGCAAATTGCGAGATACTGCTTGTATCAATGTGATAGTGAAAACAAAAAGTAGGAACGCTTCAAGAGTGTATAATGTTTCCTGTTTATTATCTTATTGCTGCCTCCCTTTCCCTTCTTTCATCCATTATGTGTAATACAACCGTGATACAACGCACATCTATATATGCATGCCATTAACACAATCTTATCAAAGTCTCATTAATAACAGATTATTATTAGTTCGTTTAAGGTAAACGAACGAAAAGACTGTAAGGCTATTGTTAGTAACTACAAGCGTGGGACTTTACCTGCTACTGGCGATAATTTCCGCATAACGCACCATCTTGTCTTCCACTGTAAAATAAATTATATTGTTTAAATGTATAATATAACCAAATATTTCAATATATAACTATACATATTTTTTAGCATAATCGATTCTTTATCGTGAGTATTAAATAAATATATAAGCGTAGAATACACAAAGCTGCGATAGATAATATGTTAAAAAACATTATATATAAATATAATAGTCTAAGACTTTACTTTTGGAAAATTAAATATATACAATATGTCTGATTTAAGTGGAAACGCGTAATTATTTCGTAGAAAATTAGAAATACAAAAAAGTTGTTCAGACAAAAGTTGTAGGGTTTAAAAAGATCTATTTACAATATTTTGACATAAAATATAAAATATTTCGTCAACTATTCATTTTTCGATAATTGTACCTTAATACTTTTATGCGTAGAATACTGAGATGAATCAATTGGTACAAGGAAAACACATGGTTGCTCTTCAATGAATAGTTTACGAAATATTTTATATTTTATGTAAAAATATTGTAAACTTTGAAGGTTCATATCTCCGGAACGGCTCATGCAAAAAACAATTTTTAAATGTGTTTTAAAAAGGTCTCAAGAAGGGCTATAAAAATATGCAATAAAAAATAGGATTCCATTTAAAAAATTCAAAGTGACCTTGTCCTGACCTTGGTGACGCCATCCAGAGTCAAACTGATATCATCAGTAAATAGATCTTTTTAAACCCTACAACTTATGTCTGAACAACTTTTTTGTATTTCTAATTTTCTACGAAATAATTACGCGTTTCCACTTAAATCAGACATATACTGTATGTTCATTTTATTAATATATAATATATTTAATCCATTTCTATGTCTATATAATGCAATAAATAATTTGGTAATCAAATTTCAAATATAATAATCACAAGATAAAATCATTCTTAAGTAATATATATATATAAATAATATCATTTCTTATCTTTTATTTATATTTTCAAATCTAATATTGCAATATTTTTAACTGTAACTATATTCGATTAGATTTTATTACATTTACAATATCAAATTTTATCACAGAAAATTCTTTCTTTTTAATCTACAAATGTGTTATTCTATAATTTTTATCAAGCACGATTGTGATAAAAATTATACAAAATTACAAGGTAAACTTTTCCATGTAGCATTCGTTTTGGGTTCATGAGTTCAAAGTAAAAGATACTTCTACCTTCTCAAGTATCTTGCTCTACCCGCTTATTAGCAAACGAGAACTAGCTTTTTATAGCCTTGGATTAGCTACTCCCTACAACCTATTCTTAAATAATGTAATTTCTTTTCTCAAAAGCCACTTCAGATACACTTCACGCCAAATATCTTGAAAAGGTATTGCAGAGTATCGATGTATAAATAATAAAAATGATCGACACTTTAATAGGTAATTTAATAAGTAAAAATAAAATTCAAAAAATAAAAATAATCAAAATTTATATTTATGCATGCAATACATTATGAAATATATTTTTTTAGAAACCATATAGAGTTCGTACAAAATGTTGGAAAAGATAGAAATATAATTCTTAACATACTTTATCAAATGCGTATTACAGAGAGTAAAATCTTACTGCCGGTATAAAAGTTACTGATAACAAACACGATAAACATATTTGTACTGATAGTATAGTATAAAGCAACATGTCAGGAATTAATCGCAGCATTCCTTCTACAGAATGTCTTTATTAAATATTAAAACAAATGCATTTTTAAAGATTTACTAATGCTAGTAAGATTATATGAGAGAAGGTATCACGACATAATATTATTAAAAATATTTCCTTTGTTAAAAATTTTTACTTTTGTCAAAATATTAAACAGATCTAGTATCTAGCCAATAGATTTAACATCTACATTTATTTAATAGCAATTATCTATCAATATCTATTTAATAATAACTTTTGTAACAAAAATGAATAAACATGAAAGATTTACTAATGCTAGTAAAGTTATATGAGAGAAGGTATCATGAAAAATTATTATTAAAGGTATTTCCTCTGTTACAAATTTTTAACTTTTGTCAGTATTAAACAGATCTAGTATCTAGCCAATAGATTTAACAT
>NJRP01000012.1:84285-119089 GCA_003063835.1 Aphaenogaster floridana | reverse complement strand
TTATAATTCCATAAAGTATTTGTATTTAATCTGGACTTTAATTACAATTCCAAAAAGTATTTATATTTAAACTCGACTTTAATTAAAATTATAAAAAATAATTAGTAATTAGACAGAGAAATTTAATTACAACAGTGTTTAATTATTTAAAACTCTGGTTTAAAGCGAGCCTCGAATTTAAAGAAAAGGATCGCGGTCGGGATTCGCTCGCGTCTCGATCGACCGGGCAACATGGCCGCCGCGTGTATGGCAACATGGCCCGGCGTGGCGTCGCGCGGAGCGACGTGATTAGTGACAAAGCGGCCGCGTCCGTTGGTAACATTGCGCGTGGTCAAATCCATCCGTGATGACAGTTTCGAGTGTGGTGTGACAGCCGCGTATGCGCTCCGTTGGCCGTTAGCCCGTTTCGTTCCGTCCCCGCGTTCGCTTCGTGTGCTCCGGAGCTGGTGGTGCATCCTCGGCGCGCGGACGATCGTCGAGACGAGCGGCGACGCGAGGCTATCGAGGTAAGCGACCTGGACGACACCCGGGGCACGGCGGGACCAGATGGCCGCGAAAAGCGGCCGTCCACCTGTGCGACCACCAGTTTGTTGTTTGCTAACACGGCTAACGACGACGGCCGCGTTATCCCTTTCCGGTTACATACGCCAGTCGGGCCGCCGCGCGCGACTCGTTTTATCATTATTATTATTATTGCCGTCATTATTCTCGCCGCTCGCTCGCCTTTGAGGGAACGGCGGCACTTTCACACAAGCGTACCGCGTCCGTCAGCGTTTCGAGGTTGCTGTCTATATTAATTAAAGAGCCGCGAAGGTGGGCGGCAAAAGTGGGTGGAAATTCCACGAGGGGGGAGTTTCTCTCCCGAATTAATTTTTCTCGTTGCGATTGGGAAAAATTGATCCTGCAGTCGAGAAAATTCATTCTTGCAGATGAAGGAAAAGCGCGTGTCTCTGGAGGAATAAAGTTTGCCTTTATTTGGCAGTCGGTTGCTGCCTCTCAGGTGCCGGAAAGGATATATTTTGGGAAATATTTGTGGCTCCGTAATGTGAAGAAGAAACGAATCTCGCGAAGAGATATTAGTGAAAGGCGAAGACAAGATCGTCTGTTGAAAACTTTTGTTTGCATAATGAGAGTAGAGAGAGCTTATAAGTTGATTAGTAATTAATAATTTCAGTTTATATACTCCAGAAATTAGAAAGGAGATTAGACGTCAAACGTTTGATACCAGAGTGAAGTATATTCTTTAAAGTTAGATTTATACTTGCATAAATGTATTTAATTTTGCAGTTGAGATTTAGTGTATATCAATTTTACTTCTATAATTTTAGAAATTAATATACTATAAAAATTATTATCAAAATTGCAAAAAATTAACAATTTCTTTAAAGAAATTAAACAATTTGGTTGTTTTGTAGCTGGTTTCAATACAGTTATTATTTCGTATATTTGTATAATATAAATAATATAACATATAAATAACATAAATAAGGACTCTATTTCACCGATCACTATATAATTTTATTCGTTTCATTCACACATTTACATTTGCAATGATTTCATTTGATTATATGTAGGACGAAAGTAACGTTTTCAGCTATTACGGGTATGTTGACCTCAAAATGTTCGCGTTGCCCGCGACAATAAAATTAACGCGCCGCCGCGTGAGAAAAGGAATGAACATAATGTAGCAATACTAATTTCTTTCATTTCGCGTGCCGTTGCGAAACTGTAAGGTGAAACGGTATCGAACTACGCGAAAGTCGCACGGTAGGCTGCCTTAAAATCACGCAGGGTTATCAGGACCAAGCTCGTGCATTCCTCGTGGTGTGGTTCGAGACACTCGATACTTTACCGTACGCTTTACTCATCTTTCTTCCACACGTCGTTAAATCCCTAATTAGATGGGATTACCTTTCGAGGCGTGAAAGGACTTGCGCCGTATACGTTAAATGATCCTAATGGAACGTATAGGAATATCCACGAAAGTATACTTTTCAATCGCGATGACTTTATAAGCTTGGAGACTATTGATTCATAACGAAACATTTGGCATTTAATCCACGTATCGATTCGATTAAATGCCATGCGTTGAAATTTTGTAAGTTTTAAGATTAACATTTTTTTTCAATTATCAACCCCGTCTGAAGTGAAAGTAGAGTTACTCGAAGTTAATTACTGACAAAGTTAATTACTTTATTACTTGATTTCGACATATAATATTTTTTGGCAAGTAAAATGTAAATAAAGAGGAACATTATATATTTCTGATCGAATTAGAATGGAATATAATTAAATCACGTTTTTAAATGTGGCTTCTATCACTTCGACAGTGGGCGGTGCATCTGGACAATTTTAGGATGTCTGTCGCTTTATTTGGGCAACGATACGGGGCACGTTGCATCAGTAAAACTCGGAAGCAGATAGGCGACCTTTAATACTAAATGTCGGTGTGAATTACGGGTCAATAACTTTGTACCGGATCTATGCCTCTTCCTTTCAGCGTTTCGCGTATTGTGTTTTCGCACGGAAACTGAAAATGACTCGATTACGCCACACACGAACCTTATAAATAATTTGAATGCGACCTAGATTCCTCCATTACCATGATTGAATCTTTTACGTTGCTCATAGCCCAACGTTAGCTTTTACCTTTGTTTAAAATTCAATCAATAATAATGAAACATCGCTTTATATTACATTTTCATATTTCATTAAGTTTATTCAATAATGTTTGGGCAAAATAATATAAAAAATATTATTTAGGGGCAGAATACATCTGAAAAAAAATTATATCTAAAAACAATATATGCTTAATATCTAAAATGAATATATACTATATTATTCTGCATAAGCAGAATAATGTATATATAAGCAGATATTTATATTATTCTTAAATAAGATGCATATTACTCGTTAGAAAAGTAAAGGAAAAAATATAGACATGCTTTTATATATAGGTATTAAAAAATTAATTCGGAAACTTATTACGTACCAAAGAACACTTTAATATGAAAATTTATTTAAAAGTAGTTGATATTGAAAATGTTAATCCTTCCAGTTAGGTTCAATTGGAGTCACATAGTAAGTCGCGTGGGATGTACTATGAGCCATAACTAGAGCAGATAAAATTCGCTTAGCATTGTCTATATTCACGTGTATTAGTGTGATAACGTTGCTGATAGTGTAAAAAATATAAAAAACTATTTTCCTTCATTTTTTCTTACGTAAATTTTGCATTCAAAACGTTTAATATGTCCAAGTATTTATATTAGAATAATTATATTTATTAATTAATATAAGAAAAGTAAGCTTATATGAGCCTACGCAGTTAGTAGCGCATACTTTTCTTATATTAATTCTTTTAATCGTGAGCCTTAATCATTTATTTATATATTTATGAAGTGATATATTGTCGTGCTTCTTATAATTATTGACATAAATTTTTATATGAATGATATGTATATATAGAGAGAATTTTTGCAGAAAAAAGAAACTATGTACTGTATTTCTAAATTTATTGCACTTATTTTTGATGATAAAATGATACGTCCGGTGGGAATATACCGACCTTCTAAAGTCGATTTAGCGTAAAAATAACTTCAATTCTATAGAAACGTATAATACCTAGGTGTGTCTGCACACACACAATTGAATCATTAGACTTCATTGAATACTTTGAAATTAGATCTTTTTATTAACGCATTTGTTATGTACAATTGTAAAAAAATCAATTGCAATGTCGGAGTAAAAATATCAATGACTCTATGATACATTTTTTATGCATTCATTGTAAAGCTAATTCGAGACACGAACGTTGCAATTTTGCTTTAACTTAATTACTTTGATATTATTTTTATAGGACATAAAATGAAATGCCATTATTGTTTTGCACATGTTGACTATATTTAAATATAATAAGATCATAAATTAATCACAAGAATTGAGAGGAAAAATTTAGGTAATCCAGAAATATTTTCTTTAAACTTTTTAGACAAGTAATATTAATTTTTTAATATGCTGAATAATTTTTGCTTCTTTAAATTAATGTAACCATTCTACTTCTTGTCTTCTTATCCAATTAAATCAAAACTTGAATTATGTTTTTACAAAAGAGTTTAATAATTATTAATATAATAACGTAGTAAAAATTTTTATAATTCCAGCAATGGTCCACGGCTACTGCCATACATAGTAATTTTTAATATAAAATTTTCTCCGTGTATTATCGCTTAATAGATAAATAAGTATATGTAATGTGAACTCTCCATGTGTTAATTTTTTATCTCGAGTAGTTGCGTATGGCCATTTCAGCGGTGCATTACTCTAGGGAGATTCTTATGCACTATTAAAGTTGCATATTCCAAATATACTCAATTTTTCTGAAATTTCTCTCACGGAAGAACGTGAGGTTTATGTCCCTTCATCACATAAGCGATATTATCACACACAGCATTTGTGGCCACGTAAGCGGTGTGTAAAATTCCAGGGATAGCATTACGTAATTGGCAATTTCCCGTGAATGAATATATATACTTATGAATGAAAAAAGATGTTTTTATTTTATAATTTAGCGGAATCGCGATTCAATATAAATATTTTCAAAAAATATATTTTTCTGGATAACCTGAATTTTTCTCGCAATTTTTGTAAAATTTATTAACTTATGGTTTCCTCAACATGTGCAATAATAATATTTGATTTTATAATGAATTCTGAATAAAATAAATATCGAAACAATTAAATGTTGTAAGAATACAATGTAATAACAACATAAAGAGCAATATAAACACAATGTAAAATTTATAAAATTAAATTATTAATTGAAATGGTATGAATTATTGAACTTCGCGCTTTACGAAAATATAATATTTTATTAATATTGCGCTGCAGCTGAGGTGATATGCTCATCGCATGGCAACGTATTAAAAATGTTAATAATTATTTGTTACTCATTCAATATGACGCGGTCATGAGTAACACTAAAATAACGAGTTTATTTTATACGTTCGCATTCTATTTTCACGCAGCCCCAACGTTGTTTCAATTAAAAGAATACATAAAAAATTTTAACAAAATACAAATATTGAGTTTCATATTTTTTAATTAATTAGAAGCACGGGCTTGTTTTAGTTTGAATAGAATTTGAATTAAAGCTTTCAGAAATAAGCAAGAGATGTAGCAAGAAATAAAATTCTAATTGGAAATTGGACAGTAATCTTTTACTTTTATTTAAAAAAAGGTCTAGAGACCCTACAGAATATACTTTGAAAATATCTTCCGATGAGGATAGATTTTATTTTGTACAGGATAGACCAAAATTACGACATGATATAATCTAATCACGAGCAGATGACTCTTCCGGCGCGGCGATGAATGATGACGAACGCTACTAGGAAAATATGCTACAGTTATTGTTATTGTAAAGTTATACTATCTATCTATAACTATACTAGTTATACTATCTATATTTTCTTTAAGGATCGATTGTTCCAACTTCTTGGTAAGCTAACTAACAGTTAAATCATATGTTTATCTTTGTCTAATTTGAAGGAGAAACAAAGAGAGACATATGATTTAACCATTAGTTAGCTTACCAAGAAGTTGGAACAACCGGCCCTAAGAAAAATTATTTAACTGGAAGTATTGTCTTTCTTTAAAAAATTATTATTTTGTTTTTAATTGATGACTTTGCCTTGAACCTTCAGTAAAATTATATAGTCTCGTTGTATTGCAAAAGATGATTTCCAATCATTGTCCGTTTAAGCTAAAAAAGAATTCTAACTCTAAAACTTTTCTTTCTGAATCTCCGTATATTTCTTTAGAGATATAAGATGATATCAATTGTTTAGTATATATATAAAAAAGTAAGTAATTCTCTGTTTTACATTTTTCAATTGTAAAGTTTTTGCCGAATCTGAATTGTTTTTGCGAATTTTACGACGATTGATTTTAATTCTAAATATGTTCAATTAATTTAAGAAATGAATCTTTAAAGTGCAATTAAATAACAATCTTTTTTTCGAAATAATATTAGGTAAATTTAATAATATAAATTAATATTGAAAATAAAAGAGCATTTCGGTTCTTTAATAAATCGTCTGCTAAAGATATTAATTAAAAAATTCCATGCTAAAGGATCAACTTTATAAAAGAATTTATGGTGAAATGAAAATATGATATTTATGAAACTGTTTAGTTACAGAAAAGTTGCATAAAAATATCCTGGAAAATTTCTCAAGATTTTCCCGCAGAAGTGATTACATTTGAAAAAGCTTAATTATAATTAAACCTCTCTCTTTCTCTCTCGATATTTATTTTTTTATATTTGTATAAATTTTATAAGTAAACTAAGAAGAAACAGTTTGTGCTTCATACTAACTGAAACCATTTTTTCAGGTTTCTTAAGATTATTTTGGAGAAACAAGTACTAAAATAAATATCGAAGGATCTAACGAACCCAAGATCAATTCACAACTTGATGAAAGGAGCGAAAGATCTCGACTAAAAGTACTCAAATACAAAGGGTTGAAAGAGTCTAAAAATTTACGCATTGATTTAATTGAAATGTTGTTGTATAATATTTGGTATTTTATCTGTCGACGAGAACGCCCAGTGCTCTCGACCACCGGCCCCATGTACTCGGTATCCTTTTATTTATTTGTCAGGAGACGGACGTCGCTGCGCATGTGGAGCGTCCTGGCCTGCGCGGGCTGCATCGACCCTCAAACCCATTTCGTACTCTCCAGTACATGCCTAGCCGGATCCCACCGTGCCGGGATAATCGGGAAATAAGTGAAACGATATCGTATCGAATCGGCACATCGAGTTAACCGTTCAACGATTCACCATCGAGAAAACGAGAAAGGGAGAGAGAGAGAGAAAGAGAGAGGCCCTGCGTCTTGATAAAGCGAAAAAGGAGCCGCGGACATCTGAGCAAATGCGTTTCTGATTACGTTATCTGCCTTCAGAGTATACTATATACACTCACACGATTCTCGTTAACTTATTTTTTAAGGGCTCGTCGAAATCATTTAAAAGTTAAATAGCAAACTGCGATCGCAGGTTCGGTCTCGCGAGAGTGGCAAAAAAGTTTTATGACATTTTGTGCGTGCATTAAAATGAAACGCTGAAAATATGCCGGTTTTGATGCTTAATTCTTTACTGCTAAAGAAAGACAAAATAATAACCAGAAATTGTTTGTTGCTATTTTGTCTTTCTTTTTGCATTTTTCTCTTCATTCGTCAATCGTTGTCATTTTCCGTGTTAAGAATTAGATGCTGTCAAATAACACTAAAGTCAAGTAACACTAAAGTTTAACTTGACTTAAATTATGAATTACTTTTAAACATATTATGTACAAAAAATTTTAGTTTTACTAAATTTGTGTTTAGTATAATGTAATATAATTTAATATTTGCATTACTTGAATAATGGGTGATATCTGGGTAATTTGTTATTTACGACTTGGCAAAGGCGAGCCTTACATCCTTTCATTAAACTGTCCGAGAGAGAAGCGCCCCTATTACGCCACAAGAAAATATTAAATAATGAATCTTAATTCATCTAAAATTAAATGAAGAATATTTTCTATTCCTAAATCATTTTAATTATCAAAGCGTATTTGACATAATTTCTATCATCATTAATTACCAAAATGCAGATACATATTGTACCTTATTTTATTTATTTTAAATATATAAACTCGTCTAATAATGGAAAACTTAATGCAATAGATTTAACGAAATGCTTTGCGAATATTATTTTACGCGAATTTATTTCTGACAAACGAATTTATTTTAAGCTTTTTTTGCTGAAGTCGCTATCTTCTTGTTTTCCGTCTGTGCATAAATGGTTTAGCAACAACTTTCGTTAACATGCTCATTATACTCGAGCTGTGTGCTGTATACAGGTCAGTAATTTGCCTGATAATAACTTGAAATTTTTACGACGCAGCAATTCTAACGACACGACGCAAGTGTTCATCGGTTGCAGTCGGCAGACAACATTGACATTAAGATAGTGCATTATGAAGTTAATTCTTTAAAGCAACGTAGATAATAGAAAGTTATGCAGCGGCGAAACATACATATATAATATTTTGATTAATAATATACTTTAAATATATCACGATTTATATAAAACTCGAAATTTATGATAAAATTTTAACGATTTTTGAAGATGTTTCGATCTTTCGATTCTCAATAAATAAAATATTTACTTCTACAATAAATAAAGTACTTATTGCAAATTTTAAAATATAAATGCAGAATGTAATGCAAATAATTCTAATGATGTGTTAAGTAAACGATAGAAACGAAAGAGTTTAATTTTCAAGTTGTTAACTCTTGTTCCTTTAAGAGACGCGTCTTGAAAAACGGTATCCCGATGGTATTCCGTTTGCTTCCGTTTTACTACACTCGCGTACAGTAACATACAGTACATAATACATAGTCGTAATAACTGGCTCGGATTCACCTGCTCTTTCGCCCGCTAATTCGTTCACACGCACTAATTGCTTCCTTCTTGATCTCGTTCGTGTCGAGCTGCTTCGCGCGTTGCTTCACCAAGCACGGCGTTCATACGAGGTGTTTCACAAGAGTGCCGTCACCTACAGAAAGATATTCTTCGTTATAAAATATTAAAATCCTTATAAGGATAATTTTTCTTTTTGTATCTTCACTTATTGAAAAATATCGTCCCAAATATTTTACATAGCAAACTACATAGAAATCAAAGTCTTTCGCAGTGTTCTTTTGTAATTAACAAATTGACAGTCAGAGAATTTTGGTATATATGAGATACGGCTTAAAGAAATATAATTTATATATTAAAATTCATAATCTTCTTCTCACTTTTTAATTTTCAGAGTATAGTATATTTCAGGGGGCCTATTACGGTTTTCGGGATTGAGTGAAAATTACAAAAGTGAGCCAATTCACTAGGTTTTGAGCAATTTTATTGGTCAAAACCTAGTGAATTTGCTCACTTTTATAATTTTCACTCAATCCCGAAAACCGTAATAGGCCCCCTGAGCTAACTATTTATTTTATCCTATTCTTCTTCTGTTTTTTCGAGAATTTCCTTCCAAAAAGAAAATCTCCAAAAAGAATTTCCTTCCAAAACAAATTCCTTCATTATTTTCACTTATCATTCATAGATGCTGATATAATCTATTTGAACATTTTTAAAAATTAAAATTAATAGAGTGATTGTGATTCTAAATCTCTTAATCTACATGCATCAGTAACAGGTCTCTCTTATCGATTTGCAAAAGGCATTCTGAAGACGTAAAATCGATCGTCTAAAAATGAATGGTGTTGCAGACGAGGGTGTCGACAATTGTTGCGTGTAAAATCGCGCGATAATGTAAAGATAAAAACGATAAAAACGAAAAAGCAAGAACGTTTTCTGCGAACACTAAAGTCGTGAAAGTAAGATAAAGAAAAACTGTCTCGATGGTTCTTCGTGGCTTGTTGGCCCCTGCGGCAGCTCGTTGGAGAAGAAATAAAATCGCGAAAAGGTAAAATGGGCGTTGCAACTGACAGATTATTAAATAAATATATTTTGTTCTTTTATATATTAGATACATTTTAGAGACTTTGTACTGATCAAAATTCCGAAACTGGCATTAAGTAAAGAAAGGCGATACTTAAAAAATCCTATTAATTTTTATGGGGGGAGAATATCGAGAAGCATTAGCAGCAATTAACAAACTGGTTTCATTATAATTATTATTATCGATTAAACCGTCGATCGGTTAAAATTGAGTGTCTCCGTTTAGTTAATGGATTTCGATCGAACATAAGCGACTCGCGTTTATAACACACAATTACGAGTGGACACGCTCAAGTATATACCACTTAAATAGATCAATGCGGTAGACCGCTGAAAGACCCGGATCGTATTGCGTTAATTGATATCCGCATTAATTCAGTCCGTTTCGTTTCAGAAGCCAGAACGCCACTTGGGATAGCGTAAACGCGCCTGTCGGCCAATTGGGACTGTCACGTTATGGACCGCAGGTGATGAGTGTGCTGTGTTTATGCACCTCCAACATCCACCACTCTACCCGTAACGTCACGCAGGCCGGCAAGATACTTCCGAGTCCGCCGTCAGACACTCTTTGCGAGCAGCGAACAACGCCCTCGCAGGAAATACCCACTGACGAGCTGGCTCTATTAGCTAAGCTGGAGGAAGCCAATAGGTGAATAATCAAGTGGTCCCCGCCTATCGCCTGATGCTATAAGCAAACCGCTACTAATCTCTGATCTTTCAAGAATCAAACAATTCTTGTACACCGCACGGACTAATAAATCAGTACTTATCTAACAAGCACGGAAAGCAAAATTCTCACATTTTCCACTTTGATTTGTGGTAAAATTGAAGAGATCTCTTGCATGTACAAATATTTGGATAAAGTGCCTGGATTTCCTTTCATTTCAAGTTTAGAATCAAAATGCTAAATGTTAATTTTGGCTTGGAATTGATGCACAGTAGGATGCAAAATAAGGCTGCACTTTTAACTCAATGTCAAAAAATACGGGAAAAGACGTAAGTTTTGCTTTTCTTTTTCCTTAATAATATATAATATGAAGTTAATTTATCTTGAAAACGCACGTTATCAAATTTACTTACGTAACTTATAAGGAAGAAATATTTACAATATACAATATTTACAATAAGATAATTTACAAATTTTTAAATAATATATTATATTTGTAATAAAAATAGAAATTTGCCTGTATATTTTTACAAGAAATATCTATAATCAAAATATAAATAGTTTATGTAAAAATTATATCTAACGCACATTACTTACACAACAACAAATTCCGAATAAAGTATTGATTTGTGTAAAATGCTATGTAAATCTACACATTATTTTCCGCGATATGGTGCAAATAAAAATTATAATCTACCATTTTATTTCAGGCTGATCGAATCCGATGCAAAGTCACTGAATTCTCTCCAAAGCAATCACAGCAGGAAGGGCTCCGATACATCCCAGGTGTCCGTGGCGTCGGGGGGCAGCGGAGGTAACGGCGATGCTGCTCTCCGACGCCACAACCCAGCCGATGGTGAAGAGAATACGTGGACTCTCTGGGGTCATATAGTAGCTGATTGGGATTATCATTGGAAGAAACGGAAAGAATTTGTTAAGGAATTGGTTCGTCAAGGCATACCTCACCATTTCAGGTAGTGCATATATATATGTATTATTGAAAGATATATTGTACATTATTAAAACCATGACAATTTATTAATATTATTTTTATAGGGGCATTGTTTGGCAATTATTAAGTGGTGCCCATGATTCTCCAGTTAAGAAACAATTCGCCGAGTACATTAAAGCAACATCAGCCTGTGAAAGGATAATTAGAAGGGATATCGCTAGGACGTATCCTGAACATGACTTTTTCAAAGAAAAGGATGGTTTCGGTCAGGAGAGTTTATTTAATGTTATGAAAGCGTATAGCCTACATGATCGCGAAGTAGGATACTGCCAAGGTTCAGGATTTATAGTAGGATTACTTTTAATGCAGGTAAAGTGTTAACAAATTGTAAAATAGAAAGAAGTGTATAAAAACAAGAAATTATCCATAAATTCAATTTTGTGAACATGTATCTTTATTGATTATTCTACATAAAAAAAGAAAGAAAGAACGTATGTTTTACTATAAGAATAATTTTGTATTCTGTTGCAGCAAATGCCAGAAGAAGAAGCGTTTGCTGTACTTGTAGCGCTAATGCAAGAGTATCGTTTACGAGACATGTTCAAACCAAGTATGGCTGAATTAGGGGTGTGCATGTATCAGCTGGAACATTTAGTTGCTGATGCACATCCCGAACTTCATGCTCACTTTACGGCCCAAGGTTTCCATACGTCGATGTATGCATCTTCTTGGTTTCTTACACTATTTACCACAGCGCTAAGCCTTCCCCTAGCGTGCCGCATTTTTGACGTATTTCTATCAGAGGGGATGGAAATTATCTTTAAGGTTGCATTGGCAATGCTACAGTTAGGCAAAGAAGATTTGCTCAGTTTGGATATGGAGGGCATGTTAAAGGTAAGATTTTATTTGAGTAAAGTTGCATTACTCATAAGATATTAGACTTCATTCGAGAAATCATTGTCGGCGCTGAAATTAATTTTTAGCATATTTTATATTTTTAAACGAGAATATGGATTGTATATATATTTGCTTTAACAGCAAATTACATTTTTATGTATTTTGTTTAACAGCAATTACATATTAACAACTTTTTTTCATACAGTTTTTCCAAAAGCAATTGCCTGGAAAGGCCGAAAAAGATCCCGATGGCCTTATGACGCTCGCATATGGAATGAAAATCAATCCGAAAAGAATGAAGAAACTAGAAAAAGATTACACCATCTTAAAGATGAAGGAACAAGAAGAGATGGTCGAGTTACGCAGGCTCAGAGCAGAAAACAGATTGCTTAGACAAAGAACTGAACTTTTAGAAGCGGAGTCCGCTGAATTGGCTGATAGATTAGTTAGAGGGCAAGTGTCACGCGCCGAAGAGGAGGAGACCGCTTTTATAGCGCAAAGAGAACTGGCAGCGCTTCGGCATTCGCATCTTGAGACGAGCCATCAACTCGAACAAGCTCATGAAGAATTGAGATCGTTGTCGATCCTTCTCGAGGAGAACGTGACGTCTAGACAGTCATCACTCGACGAGATATTAGTGAAACAAGAAGCATTATCGCAGAAGGAAGAGATGATACAATGTTTGCAAGAGGAATTGGTTAGAGTTAGATTACACGAGGCAGAAAACGACGCACTGATTAGGGAACTCAGAGGAAGGATACAAGAATTAGAACAAGACAAGAAAACTCTGCGCGAATCGACGCCGGACAATTCCGTTGCTCATTTGCAAGAGGAACTTATTGCAGTTAAGCTTAGAGAGGCAGAAGCCAACTTATCTTTAAAGGTAAAGTCTGCTATGTCCTTATATATAACTTTGCCATTTTTTATGAGTATCACTAATATTAGACAAATTTACATAATTGTATATCACACAGGATCTGCGGCAGAGGGTCATGGAACTAAGTGCAGCTTGGCAGAGGCATCTACAAGAGCACCGGTCCGCTCAATCAGCGCCTGCCGCTGATTCTACGCCAAAGAAGCTGCTCTTTTGGGAGAATCGGGGTCACGAGGTGCAGAAATTTGAGGAAGACTTAATGACGACCAGAATTCGAGAGATGGAAGCGTTGACTGAAGTTAAAGAGCTGCGACTTAAAGTTATGGAGCTTGAAACTCAGGTGCAGGTAGCAACTAATCAACTCCGTAGACAAGACGAGGGTGGAAAAGTACTTAAAGACGAATTGGAAGCTGCGTTAGCTCGGGAGAAGGATCTGGCTGCCAAGCTGAGAGAACAACAGCACAAGTATTCCGATCTGGAATCGAAAATGAAGGACGAGGCTATGATGGCCAGGATACGCGATGCCGAACACGCGCAGCAAGTGGCGGAACTTACGCAGAAAATATCTCTTCTCGAGTTGAAGGTTATTTCATATACATTTAACAAACGTTAATGCTAAAAGATTTAAATATGTAACGTCTAACATTTTTATAGAATGAGGAGATGCATGCGGAAGGCGAACTTAGGAATAATTTAGATGACAGTGAGAAAGTAAGGGATCTTCAAGATAAGGTCGCTGAATTAAAGGCCGAGGTATGTGAAATTAAAAAATTTATCTTGTCTATTGTATTAACAAAAGCAGTATCTCGGAATATTGCAGTAAGGGGTGAACTATGTTTTATGATACAAAATATATGTATATTTTTCATGTAATATAATATATATTAAGGGCAACTCGACAAGTCCATTCTATGCAGACATAACTATATGTATAAGCAGATCACACAAAAATATCACTGCGCAACTCTTCATACAGCACACAATATCTGTGATATCTTATTATATACGTCTTTTGGATATTTTCACCGTGTTTAATAAAATATGACATTTATTTAAATAATGAAAAGCGCTGAAATACAATTAAGTGTTACTGTACATAGATACTTCCCGTTATTTTTTAAAATAAATATTGTAATAGCGTAGTAAAAATTTCTATTACAGCTAAACAATAATTTTACAGCTAAAATAATTTCAAAAAATAATTCGTAAATATTTAACAATCTTATTAAATAACTTTATTTCATGACTTTATTAATAAATTTATTAATTTTATAATATAATATGATCACAATTACAGCTTTTAGCAATGATTAAACTCTTTAGATATTTTATGAAGTCCCATTCAGATATACAATGAAAATACTTTTCACTGTTTTTTAAAGCACTGCATTGTTATGTGTTCTTTTTCTGATTCTGCAAAATATATGTGATACTATATTTTATAAGATGATTCGATTATCATGAAAATACATTATGATATCAATTACTGGTATTTTTTATACCATGTTAATCTTGATAAGTCAGATGTTTACGTTATTTAAGTGTGATATATATATATATATATGTGATATATTATTTAAAATTGTATAAAAGATTACACCATACAGTCCTAACAAGTGTATTATATGTAAACTGAACGTTTTGATTTTTAATGTGCTACCACATATTGCACTCATAAACTACAAAATCGCGCCTACTGTATGCAAAAGACATTTCATTTTGCTAAGTCATAAACATAAAGATATCATTCATTATTGATGTCATACACTTACCAGATGCACAAATCGCACCTCTTACTGCAATTTAACGCTAACCAACACGCTTCATAACGTCGTCGCTTCTGGTGGACTGCAGAGAAAACAATATTGATAATTACTATGACTAAAATCTGTTTTGTCAATGAATGAACATTTCTTTACTAACTTATTTTATTTATTTTGCTACCATTAAATTATTGCTATATTAATAAGAAAAACCTGCTATGTATACCTAACAAATTAACTAATATTTTGTATTTAACAATAAGAAATTGATGTTTTCTTCAATCAATGAATGTGCAGCCGTGATTTTTTTAAAGCAGGATATGTACAATCTTGTTGCGCCGAAGAGATAACATCTACGACAATGATTCTTATTGTATAAAAGTATCCAGCGGTAACTAATACTAACCAGAAGGGACTAATCGTTGTTGCAAAACTAACCCTCTATTGCTGTGTTATCTCTGTCTCTCCTCAGTTCCCTACGCCAATCACCAGCCCGGAGACTGAGCCTTGGCGCTGGCTCGAGTAAGTCTTTATCCATGCGTAAGCATCATTTTCTACCGTCTCCGTGTATGTACGTGGCATGATATTTCTTTTACTGTAGATGAATGGCGTTGTAGCTGGCTCTGTATTTATTGCCTACGTTTTCCATCTAGGATTCCGTTCGGAATCCTTGCTGGTATTAATAATCGTAGTGTTCATTTACATAACGAGTAAACAGACTTAAATTTGCAATTCATAATTGTATGAATCAAAGTCATTATACATGTACATTGTAAATATATTACTATCGATATAATTAGTTTCATTGTAAACCTGTAATTAAATTCGATTGGAGAACAGAAATTGTTTTGTGAAAAACAAGGGATTGAAGATATTCCATTTACTTAACATATAATTTTACATCTTTCGACATTGTCGCGTGAATCGACATGAGTAGTACCATCGGATACGATCAGATGAATTAAATTAAAACTGAATTAAAATGTGGCTCACTTTCTGTATTATATGCGTGGTGATATGGTATGGCGTGCTCTTCCCGTTTAACTGCATGCTTCCTTAAGATTAAGTTCACTGTTTCGTTCTGATAAACATTCACGGCTGCTGCTTTTAACTCGAAGAAGAAAAAACGCATAGATATGAAAGAGGCGTGAAAGTATTTATGAAAGTATCGTTAAAGTTCACTAAATTAGTGCGGAAGTTTTGAGTTTTTTTTTCTTCGATATATCATTCATTTGCATGACTTTATCTAATAATTGATATGTTAATAAACTAATATCTATATTAATGCAATAAATCTTAATAAAGATCTTAAGTAATTTAGAAAATTAGAAAAATTCTAAACTAATTCTTTTAAAATGTCTTTCAACTTACAACTTTTAAAAGCATCTTTTCAGAAAAAGAAGGAACAATTTCTGATTTGATCATTAAATCTAATTGTGAAAAATAAATAATGACAATATATACTTATAACTGCACTAGGAAATGTATTTCTAGAACCAAAGTAATTGCAAAACAGTTAAAGTATTTCGGAAATTTCAGATTCAATTAGATAGATTAACTTGTCTCTCTTAATATTCCGATTTCTCTTCTGTAATGGGAATCGAATAAATATTTTCTTTTGTGAAGCAGGATATCGCTCTTTCTTTCTCCTTCTGGAGAATTACTTACGTTGCGTTTGCATCACGTCTATTTGTCACAGGTCATGAGACTAGAGAGTTGGAAACAACGGTGGACAGGACTTGGCGGGCAAACCATGCGAAGTTTTAGCGTCGATACTGAAAGCGAATTGGACGAGCGGGATCTCAGAATTTGCTTGCAGGATCATATCAATACGACCACGCCAAACTCACCCGAGGTATAGAATTCTATGTATACCAAGACCATTAGGCAGCTAACAATACTCCGTTATCGATGCGCACGAACCTTTTGTTCGTTGTCAGCTTTCGCTGTAGGAAATAATGCGTATGCGCTTAGACTGTAACACGAGAGTAGACCGTAATAATCCTGTTTAGTTACGTGTATTACTATTAGGCCAAATATAATACGCATAGCCGTTAATTAATTATGCTAACGATGACGAAACGAAACAATGAAACGATAGATGCTTTCGGTAATCGAAGTAATCTCGATCGTAATCAGGACCTGAAACGATTGTTTTTAAAAAGCATGGTTATAATTTACAATTCGACGTGTTGAAATTTCTTCAGAGCGGTATAACTTCGTCGGAATAAAAAACTCTTTTATGCATAGTGGCAAAAAATATCGTTTATTACTCTAGCAATATTATTTTTGTTATTATAACATTTTTATAGATTACATTACTCAGAGTATTATAGAGCATATATTAGTTGTAGTTATATAACAGAGTATTATAGAATATAATCAACATTTGTTTATATATTAACCATTAAAAGATCATAATAATTTATATTTGAAAGAGATTTATAACTGATACATGATAATTTCGAAAAAAAACTACAAAATCTGGAGGACGCAAAAAAATTTGAATTTAATTTTTTCCATTAATCTAATTCCATTCCATATTTGCGGGAAGTGTTTTATATAAGATGTTTCTTAATTATGTTATATATATTATATATATATATATATATATTTCTTATCTTACTAAGTTCCGAATTCGAATTTTAATAATTAATCTTTCCATATTAGCAGGTCTAATTTGAATCAGGAATTTTAAATCGGATTTAATCACATTATTTCTTATCAAAATATATGTTCTTCTAATGACTTCGATCATTCTTCGAAGGTTTCGAAAAACGTGCATTTCAACTCTCGCCTAATCTCTTATCTCATTACCCTGAAGAAGAACGATTACCGGAATTAATAAGATCAATTCTAATAATTAATCTCCACTTCTTTTATCACCTGTATTTTCGCGATACAAATGTAGATTTATATAGAAAACTTTTCGCGAAAGCTTGATTACGATCTGTAGATTATATGAAGATTATCATTAGACTTTCCGTGACACACGCAACTGTTTTTATACGCATGATATACTCTGTGTATTTTTTGTAATTCATACCAAATGTAATCGCATTTAAGAAGTTATATATTTAATGCCGGAAAACGTGGGGACAGTAATGTATCACCGTTTTTTATAAAAATATGTATTTATATATTATATACATATATGTGTGTATGTGTGTGTGTGTGTGTGTGTGTGTGTGTGTGTGTGTGTGTGTGTGTGTGTGTGTGTGTGTGTGTGTGTGTGTGTGTCACGAGGAATCATCGCATACGAATCACGATATTCATACAACACACATATACTGTGTGCGTTACTCGAATCGAAATTTAACTATCTAAAGTTTAAGATTATATATTCTCGACCGACGACCAGGAGGGTATATCGAATTCTTATTATATTGTTGTCCTATATATGTATATTATTTGTAACATACTTAACGAATTTCTAAAAAAAAAAGGAATAAGATTAATTTTTATGGGTAATATGCAATTTGCGCACAGCACCAAGTTTGTATAGTTAATTAGTTGATGATAAATTATATGACAGATTAGAAAATCACGATAAGTCGACCACAATCGCTCCGAAGAGAAAAAAAGTTGTCTTTTTCAATCGATTTAACGGTTCCAGATTGTTGAAATTGAAACCGGACGAGATAATCGGAAGTACTTGTAAGAATTAGCTCCCGAGCATAGCTCGTTCCTTAACAGTGACTTGGATAATTACTTCCAACGTAAGTATTCGCGTAAATGTCTTGCTACTTTCTTTTATAGCGAGCCACCTTAGCCTACTTGCAGCGCGTCTTCTCTCGCTTGGCCTAAATCATTACGTCCCATTCCTTTGTTGCGTCAAATAACTCGGCATTGTTTTAACCGTGTCACAATACGTCGTTAAATCCGTGTATTAACTTGTGCATCACGAAGTCACTTTCGATAGAAGACCTCTTCGCTTTTCACGCATGCATGTGTGCAAATTAGCATGAGCGTATCGTTAACGAAGTCACGGCGACAGAAAAACCGATATTAGTATTTTTCGATTATGTGCTTTACGGGCAATTTTGTATCGCACGAAAAACGAGTTAAGCAGATTTGAAAAAGAAAAAAACACGAGGTAAAATTGATATTAATTAAGGATCGAACGAGGATTGTAGAAAAACGCGAACGATACGACTGTTCACGACGTGTCGAGCAATGTATTTATTTGTAAGTAGCACGACGAAAAATAAATGTGCAAGGACCGAAGAGAAAGTGACGTTTGTATCTGCGTTTCTGAGTTTAGCGGGGGTATTTACGGCGATACATTTTTCCGATTCCGTTGCACGTCAAAGTTGTGCTATTAAAAAGATTATGCTGTTACACAGGCTGCTAGAGAGTCGATTTAATCAAATTTCTTGGCATCGTAGAATAACGACGGTGAGTTACGACGTGCGAACCGCGTTCTAGTATCATAATACCTGTCTGTAGTTTCTGCGTCATTGGATCTGTGTATATAGACTGTCCTAGACCTACCGAGCTGTCTTCCAGCCACGAACACCCGAGAAGCCGAGCTATTAATTAAATCGGCGACTGTTTCGACGTTATGGCTTCGATATAATTATGAAATTATCTGGAGAGAGAAATTATGTGCAAATTGAAGGGTGCGCTTAAACGAATTAAGCTCCAAAAGCGTTAATCGATAATGAAATTGTTATTGTTCAGTAAGCTTGAAGCGAATCTGACGTTGACGATAATTTAGTCCTATTATTTTGAAGCTTTTAATGACTGTGATACAATCTCTTTTCAGAAACTAGAACGCTGCGTCGAACGGTAGGTCTCAGTCGAGTTTGCGCCGAAAAAAAAACTGGTCGATATAGAATTCATAGAATGTATTGAAATATTGCAATTTAACAAGTGCGGCTCGCTAGGTCGAGAACACCGTGTACGCAGTACGAATGCATTCCATTTAATTAAATTATTGATCGTGCGCGATAAAAGCGAAGTAATAAATAAATCAACAACTACGATTGCATTCAGCGGTATTAATAAATTAAGTTACATGCATTACGTTATTTGTGAAGGCAAACCATTATCAGTTATCACATATTAGCCATCATGCGTTCCTAAGAAATATCCCCTAGGTTTAGTTTTTTATTAAATCAGTCGTATAACGTTTTCAGATTTTAATAAAAGTTAAATTTATTTTATTTTCAAACTATATAGATTTAAAATCAACAACTACTGTTGCATCCAACGGTTTCAATAAATCAAGTTACATGCATTACATTGATTGTGAAGGCAAACCGTTATCACACATTAGGCATCATGCATTCCCAAAAAATATCTCTTAAGTTTAGTTTTTTATTAAATTAGTCGTACAACGTTTTCAGATTTTAATAAAAGTTAAATTTATTTTATTTTCAAACTATAATAGACTTGAAATCAACAACTACGATTTCATTCAACGGTATCAATAAATAAAGTTACATGCACTACGTTGATTGTGAAGGCAAACCATTATCACATATTAGCCGTTATGCGTTCCCAAGAAATATCCCCTAGGTTTAGTTTTTTATTAAATCAGTCGTATAACGTTTTCAGATTTTAATAAAAGTTAAATTTATTTTATTTTCAAACTATAGATTTAAAATCAACAACTACGATTGCATCCAACGGTATCAATAAATCAAGTTACATGCACTACGTTGATTGTGAAGGCAAACTATTAACACACATTAGCCGTCATGCATTCCCAAGAAATCCCAGTGAGAAATGACAAATTGAACTCATCGAATCGACGTCGAAATCATCGAAATTACATCGAATTTTATGTAATTTCGATGATTTCGACGTCGATTCGATGAGTCATTTCTCACTGGGATATCCCCTAGGTTTAGTTTTTTATTAAATCAGTCGTATAACGTTTTCAAATTTTAATAAAAGTTAAATTAATTTTATTTTCAAACTATAATAGACTTAAAATCAACAACTACGATTACATTCAACGGTATCGATAAATTAAGTTACATGCACTACGTTGATTGTGAAGGCAAACCATTAACACACATTAGCCGTCATGCATTCCCAAAAAATATCTCTTAAGTTTAGTTTTTTATTAAATTAGTCGTACAACGTTTTCAGATTTTAATGAAAATTAAATTTATTTTATTTTCAAACTATAATAGACTTATTATCTTGGCTTACGAGGCACAACGCAATCCCCGTGCGTGATGCGTGGTCTACAATAGAAGTAAGCGTAAGAGTGAGAGTAGGATTAGGAAATAAAATAAATTTAATTCGCTCATGCCCTTACTCCAGCACCTATGATTGGCTCTCTCTTACTCTTACTTCTTACTCCACGTATTGTAGACGACGCTTTAGATTTCGTACGTCGACACCATTTATTTTATCGGTCGTGAATGGTAGCGTCGTAGTTTTACAGTGCGTCGCGCCGTCGACATTAATAATTTAGCGGGCAGCTTTTTTTTCCTGCAGAAACCAGCGCGTTCGATCGCGGCGTGCGCCACCGCGTCGCAGGCCGAGATGTGGCGTGCGTTCGTCGTTCCTATTACGACGGCGGAAGGTCATCGAGGAGACGGTTTGGCGGTCTCTCGAGCCGTGGAGAACGGCGGTCGATTAATCTGCCCGCGGATCGATTTGCCATCGGCGGCGTTCCGCAATTCTTTCAGCGCGGTGCGACCGCCATCGACAGGAAAAGAAAAGAAAAACAAAGAATGAGAAAGAGAGCGACATTTTTTAACACTACAACCAAAATGGTCAACATAGCTGAACTGTGATTTTATTTCACATTTATAACAGTGCCTTTTCTGAGGTTTCCCGTGATTTTTGTTGCAATATGTAAACGATCAATTAAATCGATCAATTTACTTTCCTCCTTCATCACTCTTTTTAAAAATATATACATATACAATGAATGCAAAAAGTATTCGTATAGGGGAGATTTTTGTAAAAAAAAAGCCTTATTTGTAGAAAATAAACATCAATTAACAATTTATTAATAATATGAATACAATAAAAATGGTATGTTTCTTAAAATTTTATAAACAAAGAAATATAATAATGCTAATATATTGTCTTAATAATCAAAAATGAGAAATTATATTATTTTATTGCACAAAAAGTATTCGTACACTTTTTTAAATTTTGATAATATACTAATTTAATATTTTGTGTATATATATATATATATATATATTTGGTATATATATATATATATATATATATATATATATACCAAATTAAAATATGATCTATATGTTATTTTCTAAGTCCTCTCATTTACTCGTTTAAATCGATAACTTATATCGAGACCTTTTCAAAACACTATAATAAAGTATTTTTTCATTAAGTACTTTCCGAGATAGGAGCTCCGAAAATCCACACTGAATGAGAGATAACAAATCTTAATATCCTCGAAAAGTCAACATCTATAGGCAGGAATAATCGGAATTTATAAAAAAAAGTCTCTCATTGACTTTTTTTTATAATTTAAACCAAAAAAATTTTCAGTGTATGCTCCGCGTCGATGGCGGCACAACCAGTTTCTATATATATATTTTTTTTTTCCCTACGTAGAAACTAATAGTTCCAACACCGATGCGCAGCGTATACTGGAAATTCTTTGGATATATGATATGTTCTGGGTGGATTTGAACCTGTATCTTTGGCACAGAGAGCAGACGCGCAACTCTTACGCCACGATCACCACATTATTTGTATATATTTATATATATACAGTAGCGCTCATAAATATTTTGACACCAATATTTTTAACGATATTATTTTATTTCTATCACATATGCAAAGTATTTTCTTATAAAGATAACAAGAATAAACTTTTGTAGCTAAATCAATAAAAAAATATAGTGCAACTTGTTGCTTACATATGAGTCTTTTACAAGAAAATCGTATTTGAAGTGACCATAAGTATTTTGACAATATGTAAATCTCCAATTTTAGTCGGAATTTGAGATTAGAATTTCACTGTATTTCAGATTTTTAATGTTCTGTCTTCTAATACTTAGTGGCATATCCATTTGCTTTGATTACTGCCGTACAACGAGTTGGCATTGAGTCGACAAGCTTCACTATGCGCGTAAGAGGGATTTTCGTCCATTCTTCTTTTAATATTTGGAAGAAAATTTTTTATTTATTAAAATTTGTATATTTATGTCCTAAAGGACGTGTTAAAACACGTCTCTTGAGCTTCTCCCACAAATGCTCTTAGGATTTAAATCCGGACTTTGACTGGGCCAGTCCAGAACCTTTACTTTTTTTCTTGGAAAGGAAGTTAGTCACATGTTCAGAAGTGTGTTTAGGGATCGTTATCTTGCTGAAACAGCCAACCTCGACCCATTTTGTTTTTAGCATGTGGAAGCATATGTTGTTTAAGGATATCAGTGTATATAAAGCAATCCATAATGCTCTGTATGTGCACCAGCGGACCAACTCCGTCATGAGAGAAACAACCCTACACCATGACATTTCCTCCGCCATGCTTCATGGTTGGAATTTGGTATTTAACTTCATTTCTTTTGTTGGGAGGTCGTCGAACATGTCGAATTCCAATAAAAGAAATGAAATTAGATACCAAATTCCAAATTCCTTCTTTCTTGTAAAAGACTCATATGTAAGCAACAAGTTGCACTATTTTTTTATTGATTTCGCTACAAAAGTTTATTCTTGTTATCTTTATAAGAAAATACTTTGCATATATGATACAAATAAAATAATATCGTTAAAAATATTGATGTCAAAATATTTATGAGCGCTACTGCAGTATATATATGTATACAGAATGTTTCAGGGTTAAATGTCCTAACTTTAAATATGAACTTAGGACCTCAAACAAGAAAAAATTTTCCTCTGGAGGTGTATGCCCGTAAACGCTTTGTTTAAGAACTATTGACATCTAAACATTTTCATTATAAAATTTTATGAAATTGTTAGGTATCAGGTTATAATAAATAATTTAATAGTCTTTATTATTAAAAAATATGAAAATTTTTACATAATTATAAATTTTGTTCAAAGTGATGGCCATGAATATTGAGACAGGCTTGGCATCTTTCTTTCACGGCAGCAGTGGCAGAGCGGCACTGAATATCTGTAATTGTTTCACATGCTTGAATAATTCTTCTTTGTAAAGAATTAATGTCATTAACCAGCCTTTTGTAGACTGTTTGTTTAATAGTATCCCAAGCAAAAAAATCCAATGGCGTCAAATCTGGAGAGCGCGCAGGCCAAGCCACAGGTCCTGCACGACCAATCCATCGATCGGGATAATAAATATTTAGCCATTGAATTTTTTGCTTCGCCTCCGTACGCGAACAATAATATTGAATTTTAATTGTGACAACAGAGATCACTCGATTAAGCTACTTATCGAACACATTACATAATTAAATTAATAATTAAATGAGTCGTTACTCCTGCAGGATGCATTTTTGGACTAACGTTTATGGGAATTTTTTTCATCCTTATGACGAGCCTAATCCAATCTCTTTTGACCAATTATTTCAGGACCACCCTGTATATATTACATTTAAGTAGCAAAAATAGTTACATTAATCATCGGCTGGTATCATCGTACATTAATCATCATACATTAATTATTCTACGTATTAACGTTTTTTTTTTGCGTTGCACACGACGACAACACGCGATGATGCGCGTACGTGCCTTCGTGACCAGGCTCTAATAAACGAAATAATCTGTAACGATGCGCCGTTGCGTGACAACGTGCGAAAGCCGCGGCTGATCGGACACGCGTATCGGGCCTGGGCCCGCAAACGATATTCTCAATGCGTACGATAGGCTACGATCCAACGACAACGACATAATGCTCCTCGTAATCGGGAGAGAAGTAGCGCGTGCGAATGGTACATATTTTCCGAGTGAGTCAGCGCGCCCAAGCCCCATCCGCGCCCGGTGGATCCGAGCCGCGGCCGCGCGCGAAGGGGTCGATTAATTGGATCGAACGAGAAAAACGATATTCTATTTTAACCACGCGTGGAGAGGACCGACGAGACACTCCTGTCGCTCCGTAAAAACGCCACGTGTCCACCACCTCCTTCGCGTTAACGATAATTATCGCGATTATTTATTCGCGACTAAGGGCGTCACAAGGGGTGGAACAAGAGGGGCATTTGCCTCCCCTCCTGGAATTAGCAAAAATTAAGTATTTGCTCTCCCTTTGAATGAAGGAAGGGCAAGTTGTGCTAACCTTGCCGATCTCTGTCCTAATTCATATAGGATTAGGTGTATAATTATTAATTTTCAACACAAGGTGTATAAATTTCAAATTATAAGTACCCAAGGAGAACAGAAAGGTCAAAATAATGTCAATTTGACATCATATTGACCAAATTATGTCATTTTTTGGTGATGATTGAAATTTCGATCTCAGATGACTTAAAAATGACTTTACATTGACTCCTTTTTTATTGTGTCTTTTTGATTTTTAGATCGAGATTTCAATCATGACCAAAAAATGACAAATTTGGTCAATATGATGTCAAATTGACATTATTTTGACTTTTCTGTTCTCCTTGGGTATTCTAATTCTGAAAGTAACATTTTGAACCATGCCCCTCTCTGGAAAAAATCCTGTAGACGCCCTTGTTCGCGACTTTGGGTGTGTACGCGGTGAGGGCGTGCGATTGTTCCTTTTTTCTAAAAAAATAATTGCGCCAACTTGTTTGTAATTTTTTGTTTTCTAAAAAATTGTGACAGGAACGATATTTCAGTAAAAGAAATTTTGGATATGTTTTGGCATGCCAGGAACGTAAATTGTGATCTCTAATCAGATCGTTAAAAAAAAATCTCTAAAGAATGTTAAACCTCTAAAGAATCTCTAAAGAATGTTTAGGAACATGAACCTTAGCAAATGTTAACGATGTATCCGATAATAAAATGTGTTAGACCATGCCTATCGCAGTGGATGTGTTTTCCTTCGAAAAGCTTGATTTATAGTATTTTATCTTGTATTATCACAATTTACAAAATATTCGAGGAATGGTATTTTATTTTGTATTATTGCATCCGGTTATTTACAAAAGTATTCGAGGAATAGTATTTTATTTTGTATTATTGCGCTCGGCGATTTACAAAAGTTTTGGAGAGGAATAATATTTTATTTTATATTATCGCGTTCGGTGATTTACAAAAGTATTATAAAAGGAATTATCTTCTTATCGCAATTTTCCAGTCTTCGTACATTTTGCTTGTTTGTCCTTTTTTAGCGATACGTCTGCCTTTCTTTTTGGGGGGATCGATTTTATTTAGAGGATTATCTCCTTTCATGTCCTTTCGTATCCTTTCATTTCTGATTACGCAATCTAAACGCGTGTATCTGCATCGTCCGCAACACGGCCGGCGATAAATCTGTAAAGTGGCTTCGTTAAGCGCAATAAACTCATCCCGATACCGCACATTTAACTACCAATGTGTGTGAGTGTCCAGATTCAATAACTCACGGTTTACACGCTTATTCCAGCATTAAATAAATATGGTACGCTCCCCATCATTATAACGCCGGATTTATCACGTGATTCCAAGATAAATTTTAACGTCATTCGTTGAACGTGACAGATTAGTCTCGGTTTGTTGTTTGTCGCGTCAATTTATGTGAAACACAATATATTTTCGATACTGCAATGATTAATTAAGATATAATCTTACAAAATTACATATATAATAACCATATTTTTCCCCTCGTATTAACATAGCGATTAATTATACCGCATGCTCTTAAGTTTTGTGTGTTTTAACCCAAGTAGAACACGAAAGTCATGATGACGTCAAAATGATACTAAAATGACGCTTTTGACATCATTTTGAGGTCATTTAGACGTCACCATGACTTCAAAATGATGTCAAAGGCGTCATTTTAGCATCATTTTCACGTCATCATGACTTTCTGTTCTACTTGGGAAAGATCTGAACGATTGACAATTACATTTATTTTTTTCACATATAGGAAATAATATTTTAATAAAAAGTATGAAAATGGCGCAAGAACGAATCATCCTTAATTGAAAAAAACGTAAATACTTTTGAAAAACTCACCAAAACACTCGACGCTATAAAAAAATAAATAAATACGGTAAATATTCGAATCTTGATGTTAGTAGGTAATTGTTACTTTTCTCTATTAAAGAAGTTATTCGACGGGGACTGTGTCGAAATCGCAATTGTTACAGGCTTCCGAGAGCGGAGTATTTTTCAATAACGCCGGGTTGAAATAGGTTAAACAGTTATTCAACGTGTAAAAGAGACAGGCTCTCGCATAGGGTGTGGAGTTCGAAAAAAACTCTTGGACGGTGAATAATGCACAAACGCATCGTAAGATTTTCCAGGTGGGTGCGTTTTCTGATAACACGTTTCACCCAGATCGATATCGTTTCTTCTCGCGCCACCGGCACTACCGGGAAAGCAGAAGGGGGAGGAGAGAGAGAGAGAGAAAGAGAGAGCGAAGCGGAGGGTGCACCCTTAAAGCCCCATTTTAGACGGATCGATTTTCAAGTGTTGTCGCACGAGAGAGAGAAGCTCGTATATGCAACTCGCAACGTTTTAATTTCTTGCCATATGGCATCGCGACCATAGAATTTCCACGTCGCTTCCAATATAATATTTATCTTTCTGACGTTCACATATTCTTTTGTAACTATCTATGTACCCTTATAAATTTAATATTGCGTATTGCGAGTAAGGTCGCGCAAATCAGTGTATTTTGTTTTCGTAAAAGAGAAGGGCATAAAGCGTACGTCATGTACGCGAATTTATTAACGAAGTACAGAATTAGAAACGTAGAAACACCTTTGGACCGGTGTTGCCTCGTGATAACGTTAGGTGACTTTGTGACATGGCATTTCTTTGTCTTGTTTGCCTTTCTTTACCCGGGCAGGAAGTTGTCTCTATTACTTCCAGACATCGATAAGATATCTATGGATCGTACTAGGCCAATAAGTCGTCTACGATGTTATGTGTTTAGAAAGAGAAATTCTATCTCGCAAAGTTGGAATGCTGTCAGAAAACAATCGGTTCTTTCATGAAAGAAGAGATCTTTCGAGTGTCAATAGTTTCTGTAAACATTTTCTAGCTATCGACAAAGAAAAATAAGCAATTACATTTCTCTCCTTAATATTTTGCTCTCTAATGTCCATTTCTACCAATGTAGATTAACTTTAATCTCGGTTTAACTTACTCTTTAGCTTTCTCTAATTCTAAGAACTGGAAAAAGCTAAAGAGTAAGTTAAACCGAGATTAAAGTTAATCTACATTGGTGGAATGGACATAAGAGTCAGGAAATAACGTCAAAGTTAGGTTGACGACGCCATTTTTCAGCAAAACCCGGAAATAGCCATAGCATGGAATTTAATTTTTATAAAGCATAGTTTTTCAAATAAAAGAAATAAGTTACATGTATAATAAACTTTTATATATTATATTACTTTTATAAAAGGCTCCAATTTTATCCTACATTGAATACTCATTTTACTCTTCGCTCAGGATCACGCACGGAAAGATTGATTTTGCTGAAATATCTAAAAATTTGGCCAGATACGGATTTGAATATTTGTATTGAATACGATTGAATAATTTTGTTTGACCATCAAAATAATTATGTAGAACGCCCAAAATAGTTGCTAAAATATCAAAACTATTTACAGCATTATCATCATGCCTACATAGTTATTTTTGATAGTCTTATGCCCATTTCCACCAACGTGGATTAACTTTAAAATCGGTTTAATTTGCTCTTTATCATTTTCTAGTTCTAAGAATTAGAAAAAGATAAAGAGCAAATAAACCGAGTTTAAAGTTAATCCACGTTGGTGGAAATGGGCATAAGGCCCAGTTCCACAATCTCCAGTTAACTTAACCGGCCGGTTATTCCATTGGAATTGACCAATCGCATTTGTTAATTTTGCTTAACGACAAATGCGATTGGTCAATTCCAATGGAATAACCGGCCGGTTAAGTCAACTGGAGATTGTGGAACTGGAACTAACAAAATTATTTTCAGATCTGTATCTAGCTAAATTGTTAGATACTTCAGCAAAATCGTTCTTTCCGTAATGACTTTCATAAGACATCTTATGTCCCGATTTTGGCAGAAATCTATCTATATTTTAACTGTTCTTTCCAGTGGTGTAAAAATTAATATCTGACCTCGGTCGACATCAACTGCGCTAATAAAATGGAAGTCGCGCTTAAAATCAGCATCGTCTCTTTAACGATTAATCGTTGCACGAGTTTTATCCAGCATTTCGTTATTCGAGAAAATTCGTTCCCCAACCCTCCCCCTAATATTTCGCATCTGGCCGCAACAATGGCTCGATTGTGCGCGGTTCGATATAACGTCAGCCCAGAGGCAACCGGTTAATTACTCGACGTCACAGTTACCCCGAATCGTATCGATCGGCTCTCGTTCGTGACGGACGCGATCGCCGGACCCCCGGAGAATCGCGGTGAAAATTATTCCCGCGTGCGAATTACATTTATCATGGTCCTTCGCTTTTCGCGCGACGCAAAGAGGCGAAACGCGTCGGGGGCAGCGACGCTCCGCGTCGAGCATCCCCCCTCCCCCCCCGCTTTCCACTCCTCGTTTTCACGGTCGTTAACCCTCGTTACGAAACGCCGCGATATTCGATTCCTGCCGTTCGGAAAGGAGAAACGACGTTTCGGAAAGGAGAAGCGACGCTTCCCACGCGAATTACGCCCGCGCGTTTTCCCGGTATACGTCGAAAGCGAAAAAAGGGGGATACGAGGGGGGAGTTCTCAGAGGGGGCCCTGCCTCGAGCGCGCGGCACGCCGCGACGCGAGACCGCAAAGGGTTTAAACGTCCCATCGCATCGGAAGGGTGTCGCGCACCTATCGATCGCGCGCAACGTCCACCGTCCTCCCGGTCTATCGATAATTCCGAGGCGAAGCGGCGCGCCGCGCACGAGGGTGTAATTCCAATCTCTAGGCTTAACAATCTCCAAACGATATTCCAGCTGGACGGTGGAGGAAAAGAAAGACAAGGAGCCGGAGATCGAGAGAGAGAGAGAGAGAGAGAGAAAGAGGGAGAGGAGGAGGAGGAGGAGAGAATGCGAGAGACGAGACGAGAGCATTGGTCGCAGGCCGGGCCGAGCTTGCGCTTCGCGAACGGCGCAAGTTCCGGCAAGTAGTTTTCCAAATAGAGTCCATCGGCCGCGCGGAGAGAGAGAGAAAGAGAGAGAAAGAGAGAGAGAGAGAGAGAGAGAGAATGGAAAAAAGTAACCCGTGAAAAAGGGGTTCGTTGTTGCGCCGCACGGCAACGCGGCGTTGCCGCGTTTCCGCGCGTGCACACAGCGCGACGCGCAGCGCGCTGCGCACGCGTTGCATCGGCGCGGCCCGGGACGCGCAAGCGATGGGACCGATCCGATTTTCGACTCTCCGGCTCGCTCCGAGTCGGTCCGACGCACTCGGGAACGATCCTCCGCGCCCGATCGATTGAACGATGGACCCAGGAGCGTGATCGGAAACCGGGACCCCGTCGTTTTTACCGATGCGCGCGTAAAGCTCGTATCAGTAGATTACGCATTGGAGATTGGAGATTGCGAATTGGAGGCTAAAATTCAACGAATCAGAACAAAACGAATTGAAATTAAATTTATCTGATTGGTCGAACTTCAATCTTCAATTCGTAATCTTCAATCTTGCGTAGTCTGGTATGATACGGGCTTAAAATGGGGAAACTATTGCATGGGTGCTTTTACAACTTTACAACTTTTTTTAAGGGGGGGGGGGTAGAATGTAAATACACTCGGGCCCGATTTTTCTGATTAACTTTGTGATTTATGATTTTGACCAATCGTATTTGACAATTCAGCCACTTGTTCAAATGCGATTCGTCAAAATCCTAAACCACAAGTTAACCAGATAATGAAAAAAACCGGGCCTTAGGGGTACCGCTTTTGTAAGGCTCTGCCAAACGAACGTTATTTAATACTTTCAAAAAATATTTTTTAAAGAAATATTTATGCAGACTTCTACTTTTAATTGCATAAATTTCAAACAAAAATTATCTGCTTGTCAATCATAAAGTCATTCTAAATTGAAAAAATTAAAATCCAGAGGGACATACGCCCCTCCCTGCCCTCTTTCATGGGCACCCATGAAAACTTAATGTTTGCAAAGAAAAAAAATAAATAAAATTTTATCTGTCAGGCAAGACTATGGTATACCTCCTTCCTTTCTCTCTCTTTCTTTTGCTCCCTCTTTCTTATGCTATTTCGGGCAAGGAAGGCAATAAAGGCGCGACGTTTATCGTGCTCAAAAGCGATTTCCCAAAAATTACAACAAGATTAAAATCATCGACGCCAAGAATCGATATCGCTATCGCGCCTTCTCACAGTACAGTGTTCTCGCGTTTAAAACAAAGAGAAGTACGGTGCTTAAAAGTCACTGCCAGTGCTTGTCATTTTGTTTTGGCATCTTTTCTTTTTGTCAGGCACGTCCCTTGCTCCATGCCCGCCAGGGGGTACCTTTGGAAACAGCCCTGCGCGCTCCGTCCCTTCCGAGCGGATGGTATCGATGCCCTTTCGGCCCTGTTTCGAAGCCATCGCTAGCCGCCGCCGCGGCGGCGATGGCGATTGGCGGCGACGTTGCCGCGACTTTCCTGGAGTTCTGTGGAACGGGCACAGAGAGGGGAGAGGGAAACGCTTGCGCGCGCTCTTTCCCACCCTTCGTCCTTCTCTCTCGCGCGCGCTCACGGGCAGGGGTGGCCGACCAATTAAATATGTCGACCACGGCGGGGTGTGGCGCTTGCGCATGCGCGCGGTCGTCGCGCGCGCGCGCGGGAAGGGGGGGCGAGGGAAAACCGGCAAGGGGTTCGCCGCGGACCGAGCGGCGGGCGGCGGGCGAGAAGGAAGGAACCGGCCGGCGAGCAGAAAGAGGCGACGAGTGCTTGGCGTACGGTTTGTGTGGTGCGCGCTACCGTCGAGATAGGCTCGAGACCGGAGTGCACGCGCGATCGAAGAGAGGCGGCTTCTTCGGACGACGAGGGAAGGAACACGGAGCTTTTAGCCTAGGCGCGGATCCCGCGACCCCGAGTCCCGACCGGACAGAGAGGAAAAAAAGGGGGACGAGACGACAGAGAGAGAGAGAGAGAGAGACGCGAGAGAGTTTTCGGAGACGCGCGGCGTTGAGCGAGAATGACGATGGCAACCGAGACGGAGAACAACGGGCCCGAGGGCAAGGAGATCAAGGACGTGAAGGAGATGAAGGAGGCGCTTAAGGACGACGCGCCGCCGGACAACAAGCAGGAGGAGAAGGACGCGGCGGCGAAGAAGGACGAGGCGGCCGGCAAGAAGGACGACGACGCCGCCGCGGCCGGCGGCGCGGCCGCGGCGCCGGCGAAGGCCAACACCGTGCACCACCCCGACTACGAGAAGGACGTTGTTTATCTGTATCAGTTCCCGCGGACGCCGCTGCTGCCGTCCCTGTCCCCGTACGGTCTCAAGGTGGAGACGTGGTTGCGGTTGAACGGCATCAAGTACGAGGTGAGTGTCGCCGAGCATCTTCCTCCTACGGAGGTCTTCCCCCCGCCCTCCTCTCCCCCTTCCCCTCTCTCTTTCTCTCTCTCTCCCCCGCAACTTCACGACGGCCAAATCGGTCCCCCTCGCATTTTCTTTCTTACGTGCGTGCGTTCGTTCGTGCGTGCGTGCGTGTCTATCCGTCCGTCCGTTTGTCCGTCCGTTCGCTTGCCGGCCTGCGTGCCCGGTGAGGGAGGATCGATTGCCTTTATCCTACTCGTGTCGAGCGAGCGCCGGTCTCTCCGACTGTCGCTTCTTCCTCTCTCTCTCTTTCCCTCTTTCCACTGGGCGATGCGGCGGAACCCCGCGCGCGCACTCGATCGTCCCTCGGAATCGAGGCGTTCTCGGGATACGATACCGTACACAAAATTACGGGAGGTATCTTCGGGGCAGGAAGGAACGGGAGGCCTTTTCCCGATCTCGCGACGCAAAACGGTGCGGGAGTTGGGGTAATCCGCGGATTCGCAACCGGGCGAATGGAACTCGATCCGCCCTCCGCGAAGTCGCTCGGTCGACATCGTGGGTTATTTTATTATGTAGAAAGATAAAAGAAACCATAGGGCCAATTAGAGGATCATTCATAGATGATGGGAATAATTATAAGAGTAGCGAAGCGGGTAGCGCTCTAATGTCCATTTCTACCAATATAGATTAACTTTAATCTCGGTTTAATTTTCTCTTTATCTTTTTCCAATTCTTTTATTCATATTTCCACCAATGTAGATTAACTTTGATCTCGGTTTAACTTACTCTTTATCTTCTTCTAATTCTTAGAACTAGAAAAAGATAAAGAGTAAGTTAAGCCGAGATTAAAGTTAATCTATATTGGTGAAAATGGACGTTAGAGAGCTAGAAAAAGATAAAGAGTAAGTTAAACCGAGATTAAAGTTAATCTACATTGGTAGAAATGGACGTAAGTGCTAAGGTGACGAATCCCGAGATGCAGTCGGCTCCGTTAATTTTTCCACCGGCTTCGAGATTATCTCGAAAACTTCCTACAATGATTACAAGCGCGTTTCGCAGCGATTTCCAGTCTCACGATTAGAGCGAGCGCGATCACCCTCGCGCGTCCCCGTCCGCGCGATTCGAATAATCGAGAGAGCGATTTAAATCCCCCGTCCTCGACCGTCCTCGCGATCGGCGACATGGCGTCGCGATTTAATCCTACGCGGCTGGTAATGTCGGCCGCCGCGCCGCCGGTCGGAGCCGCACGGTACGCATCGACGCGACTCTCAGGGGTGCGTTCCAAAACGTACTGCAGTAACTAAAAATCTATATAGTTTACGTTACGTACATTGAGAAAAAAAATTGGTTGTACGGACTAAATTTGTATAGGTTGTTGATCCAATGGTTGAATCAACAATTATTAAGTTGCATGAAAAACGGTACACTGTTAAAATCTGTATTAAAAATGATATAAAATGTAGGAAGTTTTTATGCAGATACCGTATATAAAATTTCAAATACGAAGTTGAAAATTAAAGGAGTGGTATTTCGAAAATAAAAGTATCGAGCAGTAATATTACTACACGGAAAAAAAAGAATGGTTGTGCCAACCAGATTCTGGTTGGCACAAACATTCTTTTTTTTCCGTGTATGCTCATCTGTTTCCTCGTATACAAATGTTCTCATTTTCAATCGAAAATATGTATTATTACCTTGCGTATTCATAGAAATCTTAAACGGGTTTTTAATATTCAATGTTGTGTGTATTAAATTTTATATTAGTGATTAAAATTCATGTTCGTATATGAATTTAGTTATACAAGTGCAAGAATTTTTATTTCAGATACTCAGTTTGTAAATTTCATTTACCGTAGTATCGTAAATGTGTTGTAAATTTCATATCTTTTTTAACAGTGTATAGTTTATTCATGTCAACCATCAAATTTTTTTAATAAAGAATTAGTTAATTCAACCAATGTTCAGTTAAACCAACTAATGTTTAGTTGAACGTATCGGACTAAATATTTTAGTTGGATGAGACACATTTTGCGTTTTTCAACCAATCTTTTTTTTAGCATATATATGCTATAGAGTTTTAGTTGACAGAGTAGAATTTTGGAGCGCAGCCCAGGGAGTGATTTACGTCGTCTGTAGCGGAATTCAGTAACTTGCTATCGACGGTTTTCGGTATAGTTAACCAGCGGCAGCCAATGGCAAGGACAATCTTGGTGAAAAACGCAACTCACAGGCTATCGTTCGCTAATGACAACGATAATTGTCGCTAATGTCGCATTTCTACCAATGTAGATTAATATTAATCTCGGTTTAACTTCCCAGGAAGAACAGTAATGTCCATTTCTAATGTAGATTTAACTTCAATGTAGATTTAACTTCAATCTCGATTCAATTTACTCTTTATCTTTTTCTAGTTCTAAGAATTAGAAAAAGATAAAGAGTAAGTTAAACCGAGATTAAAGTTAACCTGCATTGGTAGAAATGGACATAAATCATGATGACGTCAAAATGACATCAAAATGATGTCAAAAGCGTCATTTTCTAGCATCATTTTGACGTCATCATGACTTTCTGTTCTACTTGGGTTAC
>NJRP01000012.1:40522-81520 GCA_003063835.1 Aphaenogaster floridana | reverse complement strand
GAGGGAACTAAAGGCCATCCCTTCGTCGGCCTACCAGGGATGCATGGAGGACTGGGTCAAGCGTTGGCACATGTGTGTTGCTTCAGATGGATCATATTTTGAAGGAGATAAAATAAATTTGCCTGAAATTTAACTCTATTTTGTTTTATTTAAAAATTCCCGGTACTTTCTGATCATAGGGTATTAACCATTTATAATAAATCGTTGGATAAACTACATATTGTCTAAATATTTGCCGGTGTGAAGTTGGCACCCCATTTTCAAAAATCCAAAATTTTATCCACAGTTCCATTTGCATTAAACTAAATATTTGTCTAAACTCTGGAAAAATGTTGTTGTCATATCTTACTTGTATTATAAAGTCTATAACTGTGTAATTATATAGTTGAGTCGCTATTTCACTAATAGTTCACAAATGTTATGACTATATTTTTATAGTAATTTTTGTTATTGGAATTATACTGCGTCCCCAATGGGGTTTGCATTTTCTCCCTTCTCATCCTTTCCTACAACTCCATCTCTTTACCCGTTTGGACCAATATCTTAAAGACCGGTCTACACGCAACGTTTTGTACACCGTTTTGCCTGCGCAGTTCAAGACGTTGCGTCTGGACTGGAAAACTGTGCAATTATGTGACAGTTTTCCTGTCCAGACGCAACGTCTTCTCTGCAACGTCTTGAACTGCGCAGGCAAAATGGTGTACAAAACGTTGCGTGTAGACCGGCCTTAACGTCTCTTCCGAAAGACGGAGCCCAGTTTTATCTACCGGGAATCCTCTTCCCGGCAGGGAGCGCATTGTCGGAAAATAATATTTACCTGATCTAGTGAACTCGAACCTGGGGTATTACAGATTACGAGTCTGGCGCTCTACCACTAGACCACACTGCCGCCTTATATTTTTATAATATTTAGTACTACTTTAGTTCCTATTACTTCGTAAAACTAGTTGCAACTACTTAAATTTCAGAGTTGCCAGAACTATTTCGTTTTCTCTCAGTGCGGGGTTCTGTTCTGCTTTTTCTCACCATCGCACAGTGGGCGAAATTTGAAAAAAGGGGGAAATAAGTACTTTCGACTATATATATAAAATCATAAAATCTTTGAATATTTATGTATTATTGTCGCGTAAATAAATTTTGTATTAATTTAAATGTTATGACGTCAAAAAATTCGTTAATCAGTTATTTTTATCACTATACATTTTATCAGTTATACATATTTCATTGTTTTTTTAATACACGGAGAAAATTTTATATTAAAAATTACTATGTATGGCAGTATGCTATGTATACTCGTGGACCATTGCTGGAATTATAAAAATGTTTACTATGTTTTTTTTCTATAGAAAACATGGTAAAATAATTTAATATAAAATTTCTCTCTTAATATAAAATGTTTACCATGTTTTTCTATAGAAAACATAGTAAAAATAATTTATAATTCCAGCAATGGTCCACGCGGCTACTGCCATACATAGTAATTTTTAACATGAAATTTTCTCCGTGTACTCTAGTAATTTGTTCCCTTTTTTTTTCAAATTTTGCCCACTGTGCGTCGTCTCGCCGAAGATCGACGGGATATCGCGAAATTCTTCCTTCCCCCCTGCGCGAATCAATCGTCGCGAAAATCGTTTGTGTTTGCTCATCGTCGACGACGGCGACGTTTTCTCGCGCGAAAGTTGAAATTCTTCCCAGCGAGATAGCGTCCCTCGCTCTCGGCTCGCCTAATTATCGCGATTCATTAGGACGATATTGTGAGCGAAAATCATCGCTAATGATCGGCATAATGGCCAATTGAGAATTCGTTCGTCGCCGCGCTTTTGTATCTTCATTGTCGGCTGCTACGTATGGTCGTTAGCTTAGGAGCCGGCGGGTTAACGGGCTCTCCTCTCTCACATTTTCATTACCAGCGCACTGTAACACATACGGAACGCTTCCAGCTGCGGCGCGATTCGAAACTTACGCGTCTCACATTGGAGACCGCGTAGAAACCGCAGCCCGTACGAAACCGCGGCGACTCGAGACGAATTTTCTCTTCTCGCGATGCTGAGCAAGCAGGCTAGAAGTAGCCGATTCGCGTACACGAGGTATATCGCGGTACGTCCCGCGCTTCCTCCCGCGACCGCGGACTCCTCGGGGCGATCTGCGGCGTTTCTCTCAACGGGAAATTATGACCGTCGTTTCTTTAAAATTATCCTTTCTCAGCTGTAAATATCTTTGCAATTAATCCACGAATTAAGGCTTTATTAGAGTGTATATTCCAGAGCGCGGCGGTATTAAAATGTTACGAAGCAGGTTTCCTCCACCGTCTCATAAACCGAATAGATACTCCGCATTACGGAAATACTTCGCGTTAAGGAATAATTTATCCTGAATGGCACGGTGAGTTTCCACGCCGTTTGTACAATCGCGAGGATAAATTTTCCTCGTAGTTATAACTCCGCGCAGAATTCCGCGCCGGTGATCTCTAGCCTGGTTATCGACCCTCGTGACACATTTGTCTTCCTTCTACATTGTCGCTCCTGCCTACCCCTTCGAGTCGTTACCCAGACATCTGTTGAACATAACGTCATTCCTTCGGAAGGGAGCGGCGAAGTTGCCGTTCGTGGCCTGTGCTAAACGAAGGAATGCTTTTCTCTGCTCGCAAGAGCGTTTCTCAACTAAAGCGAGCTTCAAAGAAACGCCCCTAATCTAATCTAGCTCTATTGACGGTAATATTAAGTTACGTTTTGAGATCGGTTTCTAGGGAGTAAAGCTTAGTAATGCCATTAATACACATTTTATTCTAAGATCCTCGTCGTTTCTTAACGAAGTTTTAAAGCGAGCTTCCAAAGAAACGCTCCTAATCTAATCTAACTCTATTGACGGTAATGTTAAGTTATGTTAAAGATTGGTTTCTAGGGAGAACCGCTTAGCGACATTATCAATATACGTTTTATTTCAAGATACTCGTCGTTTCTTAACGAAGTTTTAAAGCGAGCTTCCAAAGAAATGTCCCTAATCTAATCTAACTCTGTTGACGGTCGAGTTACATTAGAAATCAATTTCCAGAGAGAAAAACTTGGCAATTCCATCAATATACGTTTCATTTTACGATATCCGTCGTATCTAATCTGAACAAAGGATTCATTCAACGCTAAAGTGTGGTTAATAGCTATTATCATTGATACTACCGACTTTAAGACGTATCAGTTGCACAGATTATTTATGGTCCGTTATAAATAGCGTATAGAGTTTGTGCTGATATTAGAAGCTATTACTCATTTTAATGAGAACGAAGATAATTACACGGCAGTGTAATTAGCTGTTGTGTCTTCCCATAGAGGAAAGCCAATTAGATATATATTTCTTCAAAACCATCACTTTCCGTACGATATCTTCGATGTCGCTTGAAGCAAAATGCTTCGTATCTTTAGAAACAAAAGCCCGTTATTTGTAGCACAGTTTTGTTATTACTTTGCAATTTTGAAGTTTAACTCGTTTTTTAATTTTTAATTATTTATTTAAAAACTACGGTTGCTTGGTATTGAAAACTCAATATTTTTGTTTGGTTTTCAATATTTATGATTGAAAATAAATAAATTTTTTCTATAATTTATAATGTAATTTCTTTTAAACGTGGATTTAACGTCCAAGAATATCGCTATTCTCTATAATTATTTCTCCAATCAATTTAGTCATATACCATAACTGCGTGCCGAGAAGTGGCATCTGCCTTGCCATAATGTCGTGCTACGAGATATCATTCGCCGTATTTTCCCAATGAATACCCGTTCCGATCGCGATATGGTAGAATTGGAAGAAAAGAGGTCACAGGTAATACGGAGGAAGTTCCTATTGAACTAATCATTACCAAGATAGCTACAAATAACGGGTGGAATGGTCGGGATCAATTGGTCAAGCTGGCCAATTTCGGACATGCTAACGGTTATCGCGCATCCTAACGGACGCGTCATTTTCGCGAAGTAATCTCCTCGCGTTTCTTCTCCCGTTTTGCGTCGATATCTCGTAACTGGAACGACCGATACCATTTTGTGACCTGGAGATACCACGAGACGCCAGTCCTATATCTGGACAAGACCTTCTTTTATCCCCGAAGGAACGGTCTTTTCATTATCCCAGTTTCGCATTTAACTTTTCTCCGAAAAAAGAACGTGTAACCTTGCGCCAGAGGTATCTCGGATAAACTCGGAAACCTACTTTTCAAAAGTTACTAATTAAGAAGGCAAGAGAAATTATCGAGGGTTCTCGAGATAGGGAGAGGTCCGCATTTTTTTCGAGACACACCGAAACCTTTTGCCTCCGCGTTTCTGAGCGCGACAATGTATCACGGAGAAATGCGTTTCACCTTCACGAAGCTGTCGTTGAATGGTCATTGTGTGAGGAGAAAAGCGAAACGAAGTTTCAGACTTTCGTCCGAGGGGCCGAGACGGCGCTAAAATGTGTGTTACTGTCGTTCGTGGAATGCGGCCTTTGTCCGCTTTTTCCCAACTACGCTAAACGGAGCTAATCAATGAAATCGCGCGTCGAATTCTTTCGCTTCCGCGTTCCTGCCTCGATATCTCGCGATGGCCGGGAATCGTTTAAGGAATGGATTTAGATATCAGGCCGCTGAACAGCGGGACAAACGGAGGATTTTGCGTCCTCGATAGCCAGCGCTCCGAGAACATCTGATTACGTCAAGCGTATACATCTTTATGGGAGGTTCGTACACAAAGTCGGAGGCACAAACCTCGAGCAACGAAATCCCTTGTTAGGGGACAGTAATTTAGAAAGGTACTTGAGAAGATACAAAAGACGGAGGAGCAGAATGAAAATGAGGCTAGGGCACCAAAACGATTTCGTGTAATCGGCGTGCAAGAAGAAAATAATTTTCCATCCGAGCGCTCATAGCCTGGCGCGAACGCTTACCGGTTTAATACCGCGCCGCGATGCAGAAACAATTGGCAAATTATTAAGTGCAGCATCCGCCCGTTAATCCTCCCGGAGTGTTCACACGTGTTTCGCACCCGTCTGTCATGGGTTTCCCACCACCGGCGTCGCCTGGCTGAAGCGCAGAGCGCGCGTCTCGTGGATGCTGGCGGCTCTTAGATCTCTCGTGCGAGTCCAGAGCGTAACGAGAGAATGAATGAACACGGCGAGGAGAGCGTCTCTGAAGATTTCTAGCGCCGCGTAGGATTTTTATCTCGTGGAATATCGTTACGAGAATCCTTTGTACAATTTATAAAGCAGCTTATAAGGTAAACGTCCCAGTGACCGGACATGAACTTATATCCGAACACTTACACAAAAACTTATTATTATTAATCTCAAATGCTTCTATATATAATCCTTAAATATTTAAAGATTATAATTAAATGTTAATAAAAACAAAAATTATAATAAAAAAAGCATTTGAGATTAATAATAATAGGTTTTTGTGTAAGTGTTCGGATGTAGGTTCATGTTCGATCACTGGGACGTTTACCTTATATTCGTCAGTTTTGCTCCGAGTTTCTTCTGCCAATCCGTTTGCTTCGGGACTACTTTAATGGTTCTTGCGGTTATCAAGTTATCAAAAATTCCATTATCGGAAAGTGCGTGATTTCCGAACACCCTATGTATCATCGGGAATTCAAGAAAAGTACATGTTGAGATTTCCGCCGGCCTGGCTCATCCTGGCTTATCGAAGAGGGAAGGGCGAGGAAGGAAAGGGCGGGGCGGCGTAAGAGATGGCTCTCGGAGCCGCTGTACTCGGTACAGCTGCACGCATCTTTGACCTTCGGTCATTGCATAGGCGTGGATCTTCGTGGTTCGCTCTCGAAAGGAATTTTTGAGCGGCTGAAACACGCGTCTCGATATACATTTGCCCGTTTTTTTTGTTTTCTTACAAAATGATAATGAAGCAATTAACTTGTTAAACTGTGATGATATTTTAGAAGTTACTATTAACCCCTTCGGTGGCATTGACGCAATAGTGTGCACCTGATTATTTTGATATATAAAATGCCTCGATTTTCATGGTATGTCGTACCTAAGGGTTTTTTGGGTCGTTGAATTCGAATTTGAATCAAAAACATATCCGAAAAAATTTTTTTCTTGCCATACTGGACCCGAACAGTTCCGTTCTGCTTGCCAACGAAGTGGTTAATAAATATATAATAATAGTTACTATAATTTAATAGTAACCGTCATAAGTATATATTATTATAGTAATTAATATAATTTCATTATTAAGCTTTTAATAGATATGTTATAATTTCGATATTATAATATTAATATTAGGCTTTTAGAAATATGCACATCGTAAATAAAACTCGCCAAATAGCGAATCGATCTTGGATCTTGGATTCTGATCGTTTCCGGTATAAATTCTATCGTTTCCGCAATGTCCACGGCACAAACATCCGATAAGAGCGAGGCCGATCGGAGGTGCAGTCCGCATACCAACGCTACTTCTCTCTACAATTATAAATGACTGCACAATGCTTGTGAATTCCTTCCGAAGGGTATTGTAAAGGACATAATCCACACCGACCGAGTTATGGTACGGGCTGGGTCGCTCGCAACTTAACGAGCCGTGAAATTAGCTGAGTCATAGGATTTAAACAGCATTCTACGGGAGAAAAAACAAAGTGCTCCCGGTTAACTTAGAAGAAGCCGCCGACGTTATTTTTCCCACCGTTCGTTCGTTCGTTCCTTCACGACGCTTCCCGCTGGTTACGAACCGAACGTTTTAACCGTTATGGAACGGCGTGTCGTCCGTATCTCGGAGAGAAGCTGCACGCGAGCGGCGCAAGAACGTTATGGATTTTATGTACGTGGAAATAATAATTTTCCCTGGGAAGATGAACGTCGCGGTTTATTGCCGCGAATAAAAGAAGCGAGATCTTTATTGAGTGAATAGATCGGGTACAAGCTGTTTTATACGTCTACTCGCGATTTTACATTCACGATCGCGGCGGCATTTATACGAGAACATAGATTAGCGTTAATCGGAGAACGTATTTCCGCTGCTGATATTTCTGGAGCACAGTGTATATTTATACGGGACGTCCTAGATTTATTCGTTGTCTCGTTTCGATTACAAACGCGTCGACAGATGCGAATGAGTAGGCAGAATCTTATCGTTCAGCTATTAATGGAAATTCAATTCAAGACTTAATTGCCAATATCATACGTAACGTTACAAGGAAAGAATGGTTTTGCTGAAGTATCTAAAAATTTAGCCAGATCAGATCTGAAAATAATTATGTTGGACCATCCAAAATAATTATGTGGGACGCTTAATAATGACAATGCTGCAAAAAGTTTCGACATCCCAGCAAACAGCTCGAGCGTCCTACATAATTATATTTTCGGTCCAACATAATTATTTTCAGATCTGATCCGACTAAATTTTTTAAAAGTACTTCAGTAAAACCGTTCTTTCCGTGTAGAAATCATAATGGTCTCATACTATTCCTCGTCAAGAGTCAATTTCGCAAATTTACATATCTCGTTAACAAAAATAGAAAAAATATTATTATAAGCGCATTATATTTCCATCGAAAAAAATCGATATTCATGTCCGACCCATAAAAAGAGCCCCGGCTAAAGAAACACCCGGTAGGTTTGAGGGGGGGGGAAGGAGAGAGGGAGGCGCGCGACCTACGTATCTTTCCTTCCTTTTTACGGTGAGATAAAAAAAAAGAAAACATAAAGATACACGCGGCCGATATGCATTCCAACTGCTCCGTTGCCGCAACCTGTTTCGAGGTGCGCAACGTCGGGTAACGGCGTTGTTCGCGATTATCGGGCCACGGGCTGCCTTTCCGCGAAGCTTTCGAAAGGCGGCGAAAATACAATGTCAGGCGACAGGGTGGCCGTGGAGAGGGAGAGCCGGGAACACGCGGCTCGCTCGCGTAGCCGCGCGCGTACGTTTCCGGCGATTTAAAGACCGCGACCTGCCCCAACCGTAAAGTAGGTGCATATTTTCCTCACCTGCCGCTTGCGCGGCCAGGTACATGTGCACGCGGCACGCGCGCGCGTGTTGGCGCAATACGCGTCATTAGGTGCGCGTATACGCGGCCGCTAATTCGACACCGACGTGCGGACGGGAGTTTGCAAATAAAATTTCACGTGGCGACGTCGCCGAGGAATCCGCGATTACGCGTATCAGCGTCACGTCGAGCGCCTTCCGTTTTTATGACACTGTAATACCAGCTGGATGAAAGGGATGAAACGCGGAGGGATATTCCCTATAATCGCGATCGTAATTTTAACGACACGTTTTATGTTATATCTATTGAAAAATGTGGGATCCGTTCCGCTCTTTGCGAAACAATGGAGAACGAACGTCGTTCATCGCGACTTTTTAATTTTCATTACGTATCTTTGTTACTCTAAAATGTCACGTCAATTAAAATTGTATTAAAATGAAATTTGAAATTAGTTGAACGATATAATTATATATTTTATACTTTTTATTTTTTGTTCTGGAGGAATCGACTCTAATTTTTTTTAAATATTAATGTCGAATTAAGTTTGCGCGAAATATTTTTTAAAATAGTTGCTCCCTTATAATTCCTTCATAATGTCTTTTGATCTTAAGCGTTTGTGACTTTGGCATATTTTATGACTGGATTATGATCATCCATATTGCGAGTCAAGTTGTAATTAACATGTTTAATTATATACATCTCTTATCACCGTGTTGTGACTTGAATGTTGCTTATAACATGCATGTTCTGGTAAAATTCAACTCGACCCAATCACGATTAAAGAATTATGTCATCACCTTTGCAATGAAGGCGAGTTTTAATCGATAGAATGTTTTTTCGTAAAACTCTCGTATCAATATATTGACAACAAAAATAACTTTGATACGTTTTTTCTCTCTTTTCGCTGACTTTCAGATTTATGAATTCATATCATCTGTCGAAGTTTTATAAAAGAGTCAGATATCATTAGTCGATATACCAACTGAACATATACGATACTTCGTAAGATGATATTAATTTTTAAACTTAAATATATATTAGCAGAAATAAAAAGGTAAAATTATTTTCGTTTGTTGTACAGTGTCTCTAAGTCTCGTGCAAATCAAACAAGGACTATTTAATACTAGTTGCAAGCATCTATTGTTGACTTAATCCTGATGCAAACATGCACCAACGAGAATCAGTGTGTTAATCAACAAACGATAATTAACACATAGGTATAACAAGCACATTTGTTTCAAAGGAGGAAATTATGATGGAAATATTTTTGAAGAGTCGCGCTTTAAAATTGCAGATAGATAAGTTCTTACTTTTCAGCTAAGTTTAAGTGAATTTATTAATTCAACAGAATTCTAATTTTATGGAAGGACAAAATTACATATTTTATGCCTGGATCATGAGCGTCCTTATTAAATTCATTATTCGTAGTTATTCTCATTCAGCACTAAAACTTCAAAGTTTGCGAAGGAATACGACTAAAATTTCGTTCTATCGTACCACTAGCGGATCCTGACATTGATAATGAGGAGGGGTTTTGGCAAAATTATTTGGTTTAATATTTTTCTTCATTTCACGCTTAATTTTTACTACAGGATCAACGACGAGGACGTGGTAAAATTTCTGAGTCCTTTTTTTTTTACTTTTTTACATATTTTTATTAATTTGTTTCTTTATTATTTAAAATGAATCCCCTCGAGTTTGTTTTACACTGACAAAAATATTTACATGATTATGCTGGGTTTTTTTGCGACCCAGCATAATCATGCAATATTGCTACCCACATGGAAAATTGCAAGTGATTACAAGTGATTTCACATGAAATTACAAGTGATTTTTGCATAAAAATAGTAATTTCACCTATATTTTACCATTAATATGTATATTTACTTTTAAAAATCTGAAAAAAAAATTACAGTGATAATTAGGTAACTTTCCGGTTTTGAACAAGTAATTTCCATGTAAAAATACATGGATTTTTTCAGTGTAGTTATTATGAACACAACAGATCAACTATTGCGTCAGATTTTCAAGAATACTATACTGGAGCAGGGTTGTTACGCATCTGGAAAACAGGGAAAACCTGGAAAACTCAGGAAATTCCTTCTGATCTGGAATTATCAGGAAAAAATCAGGGAATTTTGTAATTATCTGCATTTTTTCCAGAATTTACTTGAATGCCCTTTTACTGATTCTTTTTTAGACTTCGTATCAAGAATTTAGACTGTTACTTTATTTCTCGATACATATGACTGTATGTAGTTTAATTTTTGAGTTTGTGATATATTTAATACAAATTTTATTCTCATGTTCTTAAATCTTAAAGATTTTTTTACCGTATAATTTATGTTTTTTCACCGAGACGTAAGTTTCTAGTCTTTCGCTAATAACAATAAATATTTAATACAAACTAGTGTTCTATGTTTTACCGTTTTCTCCCTGAAATATTTGTAAAAACCTGTCTGGAAAACCTGGAAAAGTCAGGGAATTTCGGGAGTCAGAAAAGCGTAACAACCCTGTGGAGGAACGTCCTCCCTCAACCGATCGTCAAGTTCGCGTCCATTATCGAACATTCTCCGTGTTATATCCGCTCTTAAGAATCTCGTATCGCGCTTGTTATTCGAGCGCGTGCCAAAGGCCGCCTTACGTCAATAATTCGATGCCGCGAGAGAGTCGGGCGGCGTGACGGGCGCGGAATGGAAATCGGTATTCATAAAGCGTGCCTCTCGTGGCAGGACGCGACGAGACGGCGATAAAGAGGATGCCGTATGTGCGGCTCCGATGCGCGCCGCGCTCACTTTATATAGCGATGCGCGCGAATCGCACGTATGTCGCAAGACGGACAGCCCGCGGACGCACCGGCGAGCGAGGAATAATGCGATACATATTGACGAGCTGCCGATGCCCGGTGGAAAACAATCTCCTCGCGTGCACGCGCGACTGCGGAATTACTTCTCGCGCCTTTACTTCTCCCTCGTTTCCTCTTTCCTTCCAGCCGCGCCGCTCGCTATGCATGCCGACCGGATGATTTGCGTTCTTCGCCGATCTGATTAATCTTTAAGGAATTTGTATCTCCTCTTCTGAAGTTTATCCGTACTTCTACCGATATATCGTAGATAGTTGTGAATTTTACACTGAGAGAAAAAATGATTGGAATAGCAATAATTTTACTATATTTTATAGTGAGTTTTGGCCACAAACATATTTTTATAGCTCATTTAACATGCAAAATATAGCAGAGTGAACACGATTTATAGTCATCATATTTCCTTTGTTATTATTACCATGTGTAAAGCATGCTAAGAATATAGTTACCTGCACCAATATTTACCAAATATTCCAATTGTACACGGAAAGAACGGTTTTGCTGATGTATCTAAGAATTTAGCTAGATACAGATTTGAAAATAATTATGTTGGACTATCCAAAATAATTGTGTAGGACGCTCAAGCATAATGGCAATGCTGAAAAAGTTTTGACATCCTAGCAAACAGCTCGAGCGACCTACATAATTATTTTAGATGGTTCAACATAATTATTTTCTGATCTGTATCTGACTAAATTTTTAGATACTTTAGCAAAACCGTGCTTTCCGTGTATTGACTATATAAAATGGTTAATTTCTCTTACCATTCATATATTCTATCTTACTATATTTTACTTCAAATGATTATAATTATTGGTAAAAATGTAACATGAGAGTCACTTATACTATGCCTATATCATAATTATCACCAACATAAATGGTAATACTTACTATAAAAATAATATTTCTAACGTCCTAATTAATTATCATTTACTATCTCATTATATTTCCAAATATCATACATTTTTCTCTCAGTATATACTTATAGAGCCGTTAACACTAAAGCTATCGACAATTTATATATACTTATTTCTACCGAACCGAATTATATGTATATTAACAAAAAGTCGTGAAGTCAATTGAGGAAAAGCGATAACATTGAATGCAGAATTTTTAATCAAAAGTTTAAAAAAACGGTCATTTGACCGGCGATGGTAGGTTTAGTGTTAAACCTTCTTGCAAAGTCACTTTCGCTAGCTAATCTCTCAATGATCTTTCTCGTTCACGAGGCGCGACTAAATGTTAAATGTCAAGATACTGCGGTATCACTTGATTCAGTAAACATTTTGCTGAGATCTATATATACAGGGGTATAAATAAAATCGAGAAGATATTTGCGAACGTGAGGGGTTTAAAAAAAATAATGCTAGATATTAAAAACTATTTGTAATATTATATTTACCAGCACTTGTCGTGAGTAAAAAATAAATAGGAATGATATAAATGTATGCATAAAATACATTTACATTGAATAAAGCTGAAGGCTGCGCATCGCTTTGATATTTCAATAACGAAGAAAATATTTTATCACGTAATAAAAAATTCTAACACAGGATATAACGCAAGAGGCAGTTGAATCGATAAAAATTCCATTCTTCTGCTTTCGATCTCTCTCGATTGAGAAATCCAGAGGCGCGATGCTCGTGTCTTCGCTCGTCTCCACGATTGTTTTTACCTCCAGACTGATTTGCTCGCCGTTTGCGATCGATCGCGCGATCGATGATAAATTGGCGCCGGTTGCTGAAATTTCTTTCGATGATACATTCTCGGCATTCCGCCGCCAAGTCACGCGGCTAATCAGCCGCGATCGTAATGAGACGTCGTCGTAACGAATAGCAAATAACGTCGATCGTAAATTAAGCGATTCCAGAGTATTCTGATTAAGCGACGCGAACGCAGCGCGAGTTTTTATCGTCCAGCATGATCGGTCACCCGGCGCAATTATTCATGAAGAGTGACTCACCGGAATGGTATATCCTGGAATTCAGTCTTATAGTTACTGGCGCGAGAACTATTGCAACACGGTCATACGCATTGGAGTTCCGCTCGGAATGTCGGTTTAGATAATTCGAGAACTTCGTGATTATCATATGCTATTGTGACAACGAGATCGTCTCTTCTTCTGAAAAGAAAGAGCCGATTTAGTGGACACAGAGATTCAATCACGTTTGCGACTTGCTCCGAAATTCGTATTCATTATTCTACGTAACTTTATCTAATATTAGAGAAAATATTATTAATATTAATAATGTTAATTAATAATATTGTATTAATACTAATAATGTTATATTAATATTAATATTATGTCTAATATTACTTAAAATATTTTTCATTAATTTTTGCTCCTAATTTTGATTCCAAGATCAGTTCATAATTTCCATTTATTTTTTATACATTGATATATCACTTTTTATATTTATGTGCTGAGAATTTATCATTTTTTAAGTTCTATTTATAAAAGCGATAGGAATTATCTATCTGTATATAATTAACTATAACTCTGATATTATACTGAATGTAGGAATATACAATCTCGAGAGATTGCGTTATTAAAATGAACGTGACCATGAATGTTCCACAGAGGAATGTGTCAACAGCTACCGATCTTATCTTGTCTTAATGGGAAATATCGTATTTATGTTATCTGTTACACACCAGATCGACTCACATACGATAACGTAATTTCTCGTGTTTTGTGCCGTTTAACGCGACAGCGCAACCTCGATTCGTCGGGATCTGTGTTAGCACGACATTCTACTAATATTTAAAAAAAACGATTAGAGTTCCAGTAGCACTTTTCATAGTTTTACAGTTCTTTATAAAAATAAAAAAGTTCCGCATTTTTTATAGCAAAAAATCAAAAATGAAGAAATGTACTAACTTCGCGAATCTAGTACGATACCCCTCCTCCCTCTCTAAAGTACAAGAAAACAATAAATATTAACACTTTTGACAACAGTTTCCGTTAGTTCTGCTCGAGTTCCACCATTGAGGGTAATTTAAAAACAAAATTCCAACAATTACCAATTTTTCATACTCTTTAAATATTACACCCAGCACGACACTTGCAGACAAAGTGTCGTGCTGATTATTTCCTGCGGTTCTAGCGACAGTTCTCGTTAGTTCTAGCAGAGTTCTGTGTTCTACAATCATTTTTAAGCAGAGTTCCGGCGGCTACATATTTGAAAATAATTTTTTAATCTTTGGAGCAAGCACGACACTTTTTCTCCAAGTGTCGTGCTGGGTGTAATATTTAAAATGTATGAAAAATTGGTAATTGGAATTTTGTTTTCAAACTACACTTAATGGTGGAACTTGAGTAGAACTAACGGGAACTGTTATCAAAAGTGTTAATATTTATTGTTTTCTTGTACTTTAGAGGGGGAGGTGTCGTGCTAGATTCGCGAAGTTAGCATGACATTTTTTCATTTTTGGTTTTTTGCTATAAAAAATGCGGAACTTTTTTTATTTTTATAAGGAACTGTAGAACTATAAAAAGTGCTACTGGAACTCTAACTTTCTTTTTATATTAGTAGAATGTCGTGCTAACTTCACAGATTCGTCGCCGTTCGACATGCGACATGAGACTCTCGCTCGCATTTTCTCAAATACGCAGTACACGCTATAACAACACCACATGCGCGACACGCGTCCGTACCTCATCCGCAATCCGTGTAACGCGATAGCTCCTCGATATTATCGATCCCGTTACGCGATATTACCCACGGTACAGGTGAGCCCGAGTAGCTCGACATTTCAGATGCACGAAAGTCCGCGCACCTGGCGCATCATCGTTGCCAACGAGCGTTACAAACCGCTTCTCGGTAGCGTTTTTCCAGTAACGTTTCGTCGAAAATGTATTGTACGACCAAGTCGTAAATCTTCGAGCGATATTTCCGAAGGTAAAATGTGTATTGTTCCCGCATTTTTCGCATCGATTATCATTCGTATCGCAAAACGGAGCGAGAACAGGATTCTATGGGAACGATGGTTCCGAAGGGGAACGTTCCGATAAGGACAAACTTGCGATAAAGCTATCCCCTGGGTGGTCTTGAGGCTCCACGGGGATCCTCTTTTGAAGGACTTTCGGATTCGAGACACGACGTACACGTGTTCATACCGAAAAGATATCGCGGTAATAAAGTGTGACCTGGCTCGCAAAATTTCTGAGAATTCCTAAAGAGAGGTCTAACTGGAAGCGATCGATTTTCCATAGACCTCGCTCGAAATATAACATTGGGTCGGCAAATCTTCAATATTGCATTCTGTCCACATGCTTATTTATAGATGTCAACGCTGCGTCGTATCTGCAGCTCGAATCTCGCCGACTACTATTCTCGTTTTATCGGACATCCACGAAATATGAAGACAGAAATCGGACACTGTTATTTTATATACGATTCCGTATGGCGGGTTGGTAAATTAATATGGCTTCGAAATTCTGTTTCGATAACCCGGATTCTCTATTGTGCGTCTATTACCGCCTGTTTATCTTCTCCATTGCCATTGTTCTAAACTTGATTCTAAGCATGATTTCAGAGACGCAGTAAAAGATTTGCAAGCGATGGTTCATGCAAATTACGTGTACAGAGTTTGTGCACACATACACGAACAATGTGCACATTGTTCTTGGGGCGTACTAACTGCGCGTGAAATACGACATACCTAGCCCGTGTCTGTTACTTGTATCACGCGATTCAGTGGAGCAAAAAAGTAAAAATTGTACGTAGTAGGAAATTTATCTTTTGTATAACGTACTCTACGATGTACGCGGTTCTTATCTCCGAAGATGTTTGAATTCCTTTCGATAAAAAGAAATACAGTCTAAGATTACAAGATGCCTTTTTTTGTAATTTTTTGTAAGTACTTATTTATTCTGTAATAAGTATTTGAATTTTCTTTAATGTTATTATCGCGGCTGGTTATTCTTATCGGAGCGCCGTTATTGTTACCAGAGTAAGTCAGTCACGATCGAGACCCCGAACAATACAGCACGTAACTCGCATTGCGGTAACAAACGGTTTCTAAATATAATTTTTATTACATGCCTCGTCCTTCGCTATTGTCTACAGCTATTGTTTCTCCCTAAGTTTCTTTCTAAGTTTCTTTCGAAGGAGACATAAATCTAAAACTCGTGAAAAGACTCGCCTTTAAAGCCCGATTTAGTAAAAGCGGAATGTCGGTATATTTTAACGGTTTGATACTAGGATAAATTAATTACGTAGCAAGAAAATGTGTTTGTTGATACAAACGAATATTTACCAGCGTAATATGAACCATATAAAATATTATATGAAGAAAAGACTTTTATGTGCTGCGTATCAAATTTCGCTTTTTTCGCTACTTGTATTTCATTCTTCGAAGTCTAGATGCAAGCTAGTTAAATTGTCGACTTTCGCAGCTGTGAACGAGATATACGTTACGAGATATGTTAAAAATTCGAGCGCAGCATTTTCGAATGACATCGTAGTGATCATTCGTCGCTGATTCGTCCCTTCCAATTTCAGTTTGTGATATACGAGATAATTATTTACCGTTACTCCTTTTCTGTTCATAATTCTTTTCATTTTTATTAAGTTTTAATCCTTCCGCAACGCTACTGTCAATAAATCACGATAAAATACGATAGAGAAACAAAGAGATAAAAATAAGAGAAAGAGGAAGCAAGAAAATTTATAAAACATGCGCATGAATATATTCATATATATCGAGCTATATTACGTAGACATCTCCTAGAAATAAAATATGTTAGTCAATAATGCAGTTATACAGGCTCTATAAAAATTCATACGAGGATAAAACAATGGCAATAAGATTTAAGTGCGCTATATGTATTAAGGACTTTATCGTTAAAGTTCTCTTGATTTTTAAAATAAATTATTTATACGCCCTAATTACTGCGCTTGGCTCTTATTGCCATTGTTTTATCCTCGTAAAAATTTGTTACATTTATTAGATTTTACAAAGATTAAGTGCATTCCTAGCATTTCCAAACAAAACTTGAGAACCGTATCTCTTTCTTTCCCCTTTCTTTCTTCTTCTCGAGCAACGGGAGTAAATTATTTCCACAACTAAGGATTGTAAAGTAGCTGGAGTCGTCAGAGCAGTTAGTCATAACATCGGCTCATTTAATTAGCGTTGTCGCGAGATGCGTAGACAAGAGACAACCGCCGCGGCGGTTCGAAGCGCGAGTCGATCCTCTTGCGCCGCGAGATTTTTACGGCGCGCCAGCTGTCTAATTTCAAGTACGTCGGCATATATAGGAATAAAAGCGGCGGAAATAAATGCGGGGGCAGGAGCGCATCTCTTAAAATAGCGACCAAAGACCTCAGTCACGCTCTCTCTTTCTCCCTCCCCCCTCTCTCTCGCTCTCTCTTTTGCTCTCTCTTTCTCTCTCTTTCTGGAGCCACCGCGATCGCGCGCGTATCTCTCGCAACAAGAACAAAGCGCGTGGACAAAGAGAAAAGTCTGCGGATGCGTCGGAGGCACACGAGGAGGCGAGCGAAAACGGGATGGCAGAAGGGGAGAAGACGCGACGGGAACGAGAAGGACGGCGAGAGGGCAAGGCGGTGACTGGCAAGCGTTCTATTACATTCCATTAGTCGGTGACAAGATTGCCCGCCCTGGAAATGCGATTGTCCTCCTCTCTCTCTTCTCTCCTTCTCGTTACGGAGCGGAATCGTAACGCGCCGCGCGTCCGCTCGCGTCCACCGTATTTTCCGAGAGCGCGTTCCGTAATTATTTCACGAGTTGTCACGGCGCAGTATTCTAGGAAAAAAATATCGAAGGTTCTTGCACACGAAGGCGTTTAACGAGCCCCGCGGCGATATAATTTATTAATCTTCTAAGAATCGTATAACTTTATTGAGAGTACGATTGGATACTTCCTCGGTGTAATTCTAACGGCAAAAGTTATGTCTTAAGTTTTTGGCTAGAATTCGATTAACTGACAAATTTATACACTCTTCAACATTTCTCCCCTTTCCCTCATATCCACTTTATTAATTCCACTTTTTTTTTAACACAAAGTAAATTCACGTTCGAAAACAATAAAGTTTTATAAATAGAAACGGTACCTATTTAAAAAATCATATTTTTAAAATAAATTGGGTTTAAATTTTAAAATAATGGAGAAGCGTAATTATATCGAATTTTTTTTTAAAATTAAAATCTGATTTAAAATCTATCTGTACTGAAACAAGTTCTATAAATGAACATGGGATTATTATGGTACTGACAATGTTAACGATTAATAGCTCGTTTCATAAGCTAGAAGTATAGAATTTTTTTGCGTAAAATTGATATCACACAGGAAAATATCGGGTATCCGCACAGCCCATCAGAGATTTAGATTAAATACACGGGACTCAATGAAGTCGAGAAACGTTCCATTTATTTTAAGTTTGGACAAATACAAATTTATTCGAAAATTACATCTGTTTCGCTCATTATTGGCCGTTTCTTCCGTTTAATTCGTTAAGTAATACCGTTTAGCTAATTCCATACCGTGCTCCGGAGTGTCCCGACCGTACCTGGCTAACATTGCGAAATTATAAGCGTGCATCTCTCGAGAAGGCGAGGGAAGCGTCGTGTAACGAAGCGTTCCGGAGTCGCGGGCTTGACGCCGCTGAGAAACGCCTCGCGTTCGTCAACGCGCCGCGCGCCGAGGCCGGCCGCAACATAATTACGGGTCTCCGTATCCCGGCAGCTGTAAATCCCTCGCGCCCTCGTCTCTCTTTTTCTCTTTCCTTCTCTCTCTCTCTCTCTCTCTCTCTCTCTCTCTCTCTCTCTCTCTCTCTTTCTTTCTCTCTTTTCTCGCTCGCCTCCATCTCGCGCGCGCGGCAGGCCGCCCATCTCGTACACGCCCGGGTTCGCGTTCTTGCTCCCGTTGCTGATCCAGTAGCAGCAACGGCAGCAACGACAGAAACGGCAGCAACGGCAGTAACGGCAGCAACAGCGCGACGTGCCTGCATACCGTCCGCAATATCGTCCAATTTAACTCCTTCGCCGTGGGTTTTAATTAATTAATCTTCCAATTGAACCTCATTACGGCTTATCTTATCGACGCCGCGCCGAGGAACGCACCGCGGCGAAAGGGGGGGGGGTCTCTCTCACTTCGACTTCGCGGTCGTTTCTCTTTCATCTTTCCCTTCCTCTCTCCTCCCGTCCTCTGCTTGACATTCCTCGACCGCGAGAAATTCATTCCGTCACGCCGGGCCCGGCGGAATAGCGAGAGGACGGGGGTTCATTGCACTCCATAGAAAAATAGACGACGCTCGCCGATCTGCGCGCGTCGTCCCCGAATGTTCCGAGACTGTGCTTGCGCTTCTTGCGATATCGCTTTTTCCCCCTCGCACAAAACACACTCTTTCTCCCTTTCTCTCTTTTTATCTCTACCTTTGTTCAGTACAGTTCGGTTTTGATGACGGCGATGCCGCAATCGCAATTACTCGTAACGACGCCGGCTATAAACGTGTCATAATAAAGAAGCTGGTGCAATAAATCGATTTGCATATCTCTTCGTAGACTATTGTACGGAGTAGTTGAACTCTTAGAATTCTTATCTGCCCACGATATAATTAGATACGAAAAAAAAATGACGTCGCGAGCAGTACAACACAAACGTTGTATAGTAAATATCTACGAAAATATCTGGAATATAAATGAACTCTTGGATTCTTCAGATTATATGCAAAAACGTGAGATATGTATTTGTGGTATATGAGTTTAATTGCAATTAATTGGAAATAATTATTTTCGGTTTTTAAATAGCAGCAAGTTAAATCTCCTTTGAAAATTCATGAAGTCTATATAAACGGAGTATCAACAAACTTTAAATTACTTAGAAAAAGGTATAATTTAAAATATTAATATGAAAATATTTTCGAAGACTTTTAACTGCTTTATAATTGATCATATCTGTCTACGGTTTATTGATGGTTCTTTACTCTCTTTACTGCAAATCTAAGCATGTTATTTAGCTGAAGCTCTTCTTACACACTTCTTGCCGTTTTAAATCATGTCATTTAACACGATTGAACGTATTAATTTTTAATTTAATACGATTAAACGTGTTAAATGACGTAATCTAAAATGGTAAGAAACATATAGAAAGAGCTTCAGTCAAATGTGTCATTTTTAGATGTTTATGTGTGTAAAAATAACACGCTTGGATTTGCAGTGTAATGTGTTAAAAATTATATTTTTAACAGTTATGCAGTTTGTTTCGCAAAAAATGGAGAAGCAACGTAAATCTGTTCCCGTTATACTATATAATTCCGTTTTCGAAACCGGACAGCGTTGAGAAGCTTCTCTTGGCCTCGGACGAGCTACCCGGAGCTATTTGTTGCATGGAAGGATATCGACGCGGTTATCGTGTTTCGTAAGATAGTTTACGCGACGTGAACGGGCCCCATTGTGCGACTTTACGGTGCCACGCTCGAGAAAACAACGGGTTAAATGTCGAGATAATTCACCGTCCGTGAATGCGAGGCGTGGTGTTTCTCCCAATTTGACTGATTACTGAAACAAGAGTGCAATTTCGCATTCGTCGGCGCTTATTGATCGCGCGCGCGCGCATTCGGCGTACAAATCGAGAGATTCGATCTTTCCTATTTCGATCCACGGTCTAATTGCAGTATCCAACGTTACCACATTATCGGACAATCAGTTCGCCCATTTTGACGATTTGAAGAAAGAAAAACGTCTGAAAGAGCTGCGTTAAAGTCTAAGAAAAGTTTTCAGTATTTGTTTGATAAGAATATATTATTTTAATTTTTAATTAGATATATAGGTACGTGAGAGAAATGTGTATGATATTTGGAACTACATATAATGACATAGTAAATGATTATTAGTTAGGACGTTAGAAATATCATTTTTATAATGTTTATAAGTGTTACCATTTATGTTGGCGATAATTACGAAATAGGCATAATATAAGTGACCCATGTAAAATTTTTACCAATAATTATAATTATTTGAAGTAAAAATATAAGGTATAGGATACATGGAATGGTTAACCATTTTATATAGTCAATTAACTATACTCGTATTCTTAGCATTCTTTACTATACACATGGTAATAATAACAAAGAAAACATAATGACTAAAAATCTGTGTTCACTCTGCTGTATTTTACATGTTTAAATGAACTATAAAAATATGTCCGAGTCCAAAATTTACTATAAAATATAGTGAGATTATTGTTATTCGAACCATTTTTTTCTCTCAGTGTATTATTTTATTTAATTGATTTCAAACGTACGAGATTGCCTTAAAATACTTTTAATTATTATTTCATTCGATTGATTTCAAATGTACGATTGGCTTAAAATATACGCCAAGGACATCGTTATTTATCGCTGCGGAGAGTCCGTCGATTTAGCACGGTCTTAAAGAAGATATAAAAGAGAAACGGATATTATTTTTAAGACGTACGATAAGAACGATAATTCGTCGTAAGAAGGGAGGGATTTTCAACATAAGCGTGACACTCGTCTAGCTAATTTACGTTCGCTGTCTAATACTCTGAGTACAGTAGGCGAGATGAAGCCAAGGATTATCTGCCAAGTTAGCTGAGCCAGCGATCTACTTGATCCAAGCGAGGTGATACTACGGGCACGCCAAGCGATACTATGCGTGTTCAACTCGTCTCTCGTCTCTTTTTTTTTATCTCCGCACTACCGGTTAAAAGCGCCTTAGCATATTCGACGTTCGTGCGTCACGCGCGATGTACCGGGGGTCGATTATGTCGATTGCGATGCACGAACGGCGAACGTGTTAAATCCCTTTATTACTACACACCTTGAAATCGTCACTTTTGAGTGCGAGCAATTTTTGACGAAACGGAACTAGACCTCTCGTCGCTATAAGAGAGCGTGCTTCCAGAACGATTCGTACTTTAATAAATTGGCAATAAATTTCTCCTCGGTTGTTCGAATCGTCGTGACTCTTTTTCATCTCTTCCTTGCTCTCGATATCGCACGATTCGAGCCGAGATCGTTGGGTCGGGATCTCTTTAACTCTTTCAAATTAACGATAAATGAATTAGAGCCGAGGTGAAGGGTGCGGCGTGCGACGAAAGGAAGAAGACGAGAGAGGAATTTTCTTTCGCGCGAAGGCTAGGAATTCGATGTCGAAACGGCGATGATAGGTTGGCGTTCTCGCGTGGCAGTATACGATGCAAATTGCGCGTGTTTCGTGAAATCGGTATTTTACGTGTGCCTGTGCGCACAGCGCAGTGGGCACAGCGGTAAGTAGCCAATTATACCGTGCCACGCGACGCACGTCCATGGCATACACATGCAAATCTTCCGGCGACATCCGTCGCGTTGGAACGCATCGACCGACGTAACGCGGCGTGGAAACAGTGTGCTTCTGGTCTATTAGGATGAATGAGGGATCGGATATATGCATAGATTGCGCGACGCGGCGCATTGTCGCGTGGCATGGACCAAGCCGATTTGCAGCCTCTCGGTCAACTATTCAGAGTTTTCAGATGTAGACATTTCCCTTTGGAATATTCTCCTAAGGATACACTGAGAGAAAAATTTATGATATTTGTGACTATAATGAAAAGTTAAATAGTTTGTTAAATAGTTATAGTTAGGTGCACCATTTTTATAGTTATTACTGCTATAATGTTAGTAATAATAACAAAAAATAGTTACAAAAACCGTAATTTAACTATAATTATTATAGTTAATTATTATTAATCATTATAGTTGACACCTTTTTTTAACTATAATAGTTATAGTTAAATTATGGTATTTGTAACTATTTTTTGTTATTATTACTAACATTATAGCAGTAATAACTATAAAAATGGTGCACCTAACTATAACTATTTAACAAACTATTTAACTTTTCATTATAGTCACAAATATCATAAATTTTTCTCTCAGTGTATTAAAGATATTCAATTTCAAAAAGGGTCATACGAGAGAATGGTTTTAATACACGGAAAGAACGGTTTTGCTGAAATATCTAAAAATTAGCCAGATACAGATCTGAAAATAATTTTGTTAGACCATCAAAAGTAACGTGGAACGCTCAAACATGAAATGCTACAAAAAGTTTTGATATTCCAGCAACTATTTTGGGCGTCCTACATAATTATTTTGATGATCCAACAAAATTATTTTTAGATTTGTATCTGGCCAAATTTTTAGATATTTCAACAAATAAAAACCATTCTCTCTCCGTGTAATTTAAGATTATAGAAAGTATATGAATATAGAAGATGTATTAAATATATATGTTCATTAAATATATATTAAGGCTTTAAGTATATATATTCATATATATTTATGTATAATATATATTAGAATATATTGTATTTCTTTTTCATAAGATTAATCTTAAGATTAATGACTCTATCTTAATTCATAAAATGACCGATTGCTTATTGTTAGATTATATTGTGATCAATGAGATTTGCTCTTTGCATAATTTTTACTTTTTGAATGTACAATTATAAATCGGAGCAAACAAAAAATCCTACAAGGTAATTTTACTTTGTTATATCATTTTACTTGTGTTCTTTTTTGGTCAACAATAGACTGCACGTTTCTTGTATGCGCATCTCGCGCAATTTGTTTTAATATCCGCTGTAAGGCAGACAAAGATTAAACTCCTACCCGAAAAATTAGAAGTAATCCTGAAAATTGTACCTCGCGTATCTGACTAATCAGCTATCTCTTAATTGCGACGGTATGGGAGATAGAATCCGCTCGCAATTCGCCCGATTCTAATATCATAATTTCGAGGGCCGGTGCGCCCCACAAATTTTCCAAGAAGGCTTTAAAGAGACCCTTGGCTTCCGCTCTAAATAGAACGTAATCAAACGCGATCGATGCTACGCCAGTTCGGACGCTCCCGCTTTACCTGGACCTAACGTAAACGGTCCAGCTCTAATCGATAGCGTCCCGAACTTTGACCCTGGACACATCTGTGCCCCACACAGATGCAGGTCCGCTCCTGCCATCCCGCCCTCCCCCTCTCCCTCTTTTTATCAGTCTCCCTTCATCGGAACTGTTGCCCTATCCCGCGATCGAGACGGGTTTTTCGGCGAGATGCGTGCGTGTGCCCTTACGTCGCGCAAACGGCGTCGGCGACGTCGGCGGCGTCGGCGGCGGTTCACGGCACCATCCCGCGCGATCAATATCAGCGCAAACGACGGCGGCCACGACTACGATCAACGAGGGTGACTACGACGATGACGGGGACAAGAAAGAGCGAGAGAGAAAGGGCACGAGGGAATATGTGCGAGCGAGAGAGAGAGAGAGAGAGAATCATCGCACACTAGCTCAGAGTGCAGCGCATATGTGAGGCATGCGTGTGCACGCATACGTGCGCATAATGCAGTGGGTGTGCATATGGGTGGATTGTGTGGGTGTGTATGTGTGTGGGTATGTGTGTGTTGTGTGTGTGTGTGTGTGTGTGTACGTGCGCCAATGTGTCGACGCTGCGGTGAGAGGGGAAGGCCAAGTGGGGACGTTGCCAGGCGACGGAAGCTGCCTGCCGCCGCGCGAGTTCATCGTCCTCCGCTCGCGCGCTCCTCCCTTGCGCCTGCACCGATCCAGCTAGCCACCCTTCGTCCACTTCTTTCGGCTCCTCCGCGCGCGTACAGCGGCAACGCGCGAGCGAGCGAGCGAGCGCGAGCGTTTCAGGCGACCCCGCCCCGTGGATCCACTCTCCTCGTTATCGTCCTCATGAATTGGAATCGAAGACGCGAAGTACGTATCTCGTTCGGAACGTAACGGGGACGCGTTGATTCGAGGGCGGAGGTGCGAAAAGGTGCACCCTCGCAAGAGATTTTAATGGATTACGTAGGGTGGTCCAACTAAAATACGAAACTCCCCTTCGGAGATTATCGGAGGTAGCGATAAGACTTTCTCTGGTATTTTAAGTTTCGTGAGTGGGTCTTATTAATAAAAAGGTTTTTTTAGAAGATTCCTTCTAATAATAACTCAATAACAACTTGATAATACATATTGAAACAATATGTACGAGTAATTGCGCTTTGAAAATACCATGAAAATTTAAATGGCGAATGAAGGCTGTAAAGAATTTCCATAAATATGATATAATAGAGATGCCAATGTATTGTATTGTGAGAAGTAAACATAGCGGGATTCTTTTTCCTCATCATCATTATCAGCCGGAATTGATCGAGCCTGCCATTCTCTCGAAAAACGCGAAAAATTCCGATAAATAACAACATGATGTAATAGGGATGCCGGTGCATTTTATATCGAGGGCAATGGGCGTTGAGCGCTCCCGACCCCGCCCCGACCTCGCCTTCGTTATTATCGTTATCATATCGGATTCAAACATGTAACGGATAAATAATAAACATGACGTAACAGGGACGTAAATGTGCCGGAATGAGGGCGAGTCGCGGGGCAACGTTCGGTGCAAATGACCCCGCCCTGCGACCACTTTTCGTTATCAACGTTGTAGATTAAAATCGAAAAAGCGGCTCGGCTGAATAACGCGAACTGCGAGAGCCGTAAAATCGGGAGCCTCAGAGAAAAATGTATGATATTTGAAACTACAATGACATAGTAAATGATTATTAGTTAGGAATATCATTTTTATAGTGTTACCACATTTATGGTGACATATACTGATTTATGATGGTTACGATATACTATAAAATATAGTGAGATTACTTGTTATTTCAACCATTTTTTTTCTCTCAGTGCATCATTAATGCCGATGCACATTTCTTCACCGAGAGAAAAAATGATTGGAATAACAATAATCTCACTATATTTTATAGTGAGTTTTGGTCTCATAAACATATTTTTATAGTTCATTCAAACATGCAAAATATAGCAGAGTGTAGTCAGATTTGTAGTCATCATATTTCCTTTGTTATTACTATGTGTATAGTAATAGCATGCTAAGAATATAGTTACCTGTATCAATATCTGCCAAATATTCCAATTGTATTGACTATATAAACTAGTTAATTTCTCTTACTATTCCATATATTCTATCTTACTATATTTTTACTTCAAATGATTTATAATTATTGGTAAAAATTTTACATGCGTCACTTATACTATACCTATATTATAATTATCACCAACATAAATGGTAACGCTTACTATAAGAATGATATTCCTAACTATAATAATCATTAACTATATCATCATAGTTCCAAATATCATACATTTTTTCTCGGTGTTTCCTCGCGAGAGCTGAAGGATTTCACAAAGAATTTCGCTCGTGCGTCAGATAACCGAGAGCCAATACACAGAATTCGATAAAAATTCGGCAAAAATTCGAAAGAAAAAACGAAGAAACAGAGGACGGTCGATCGAGGGAACGAGAGGCTCGGCAAAAGGATGACTCATTCGGGCAGCTTGCGCCGCGTCGCGGGCATTCGGTCGGCCCCCCCGTATGTACGTACAGCTGACAAACGCGTATTATGCGCGGCTGTATACCCAGCCCCTCATCGATCTCGGCCGCCGTGCGCCCGACCGAAGGGGTTAAAACTAGAGCAATGGATCTCCGGCTACGTACGTTGCCTCCTTCCTCGTGTCGACGGACCCGCGCGGCGCGCATAACGCCGCTTTCTCCGGCGCGGCTAAATTTCACGCGGCATTGCGGTCCTCCTCTCGCTTCCCCTTTCTTTCCTTTTCTTTTCGTATACCCCCGATCTCGGTAATTGGCCCCCGCCGCGCACCCGTGCTCCTTTTGTTCGTTCGTTCGTTTCGAGCTCGCTCTCCCGAGCTCTCATTTCGCCGCTCCTCCGTATTTCGCACGTCGCGCTCACGCGTCTCCTAATCCCTTTTTCCCCCGTTTTCCCTCTCGCCCGCCTTTTACGAACTTCCGTGCGATTTGCCGTTCCGTTTCATCTCCATCTGGGTGTGCCGGTTTTCGGAGCGAGACGTTGTTGTACGGCAACGCGGACCCGCTCTTCCCGCTTTGACTTTGACCGGAGGTGCCACCCCTCCGTGTTTCACGAGCGGCGAGATACTTGATCCACATGGCAAATTGCGCGAACGAGAAGGCACGGTGCTCCAAGTATCGCGCAGAAATCTCACCTAGCAGGTTTAACGACACTTGTACTGCTATTCTGATGATAAACACTTTAATTTACGACACGTAATTATATATACTGTTATGAGCGAACTGTCGCGGAAAGTATATATTTGTTACAGATAGGCATTTAAATCTAATCTTTCTCGAATTAACAAGAAGAGGCAGTAATATTTGGAGTACTGGGATGGGATCTATTTTATTTTTTTATGTGTACACTATATTTTAAATTACTAATTTAAGTTCAAGTTTCTCACATTCTTTCCCGGTAATAGCAGATTAATGAATTTAAAATCAATTTTATGCCGACGAGAATCTTTCAGCAAACTGGGGAAATTACTTCTCGCCGAAAGAGCACTTTTCACAAATTAAATTTCAACCGTATGAATATAATTGATACGAAATCTTGTTTTTCAATTAAGAAAGACTTCATTTTGACAGAAATTTAATTCAAGACTAATTGAGTTGGTAATGAAAAGTTTGTGCCTAACAGCAAAGATAATTGTTAAAGAGAAAACGTTCTAAATTCATCGAAGAATTTTTTATCGGTCGAACGGTGATTCCGAGACACCCCGTATATCAACGCGTGAAACGTTCGCAGATTACATGTAATAAGCTGATTCACCTGTGAAAGCCACGATATCCCACTTATGCGTTTAATGCGGTATATACGTCTATAAATAGAGCATGTGCCTCGCGAGAGTGTAGGTATGCCTTGTACGTCTCGGTGCGACGTTATTTATTACGGAAGAGTCGCAATAGAGTGTACGTTTCACAGCATTTCGCTTTACAATACAGAATAATAATTACAAACAATTATTATCGATCAATCTGGGATGCCTTTATTCCAGGCTGCTCTCACCGTGATTTGATCCTGAATTGTTCGAGTTAAAAGCGGAATTTCACGTGTTACGATTTAATAGGAACTAAACTGCGGAACTATAAAAAGGGATAAACCACGATGCATCCAAATATAAGCTTTTATTTTACATTGGATTGCACGAAATTAAAGTTATTATTTCAGTATTTTTTCGATATTTAGCCATCCCTATCGCAATTTAATTTTATTGTATATTATATTATAATATATATAATCTTATATAATATTTTTATATTTATATAATTTATTTATATATAGTTATATATAATTATATTATATATATTTATATATAGGTATATTATTATATAATATATTGTATAATATAGTATAATATATTATGTATGTATTTTCTTATTATATTGTTGCTTTGACAAAGGACTAACTTATTCGGTTGTTTCCAGAATGTTGACCACAAGATGAAATTCCGCTCCAAGAAGGGCCAGCTGCCGTTCGTCGAGCTGAACGGCGAGGAGATTGCGGACAGCACCATCATCCTGCGGGAACTGAGCCAGAAATTCGGCAAGGACCTGGACGCCGGTCTCACGTCCGAACAGCGAAGCGTCTCCCACGCCATGATATCGATGATCGAGAACCACCTTGTCTGGGTTGTCGCGTGCTGGCGCACGAAGAATCTGGATCAGGTGCTGAAGGGCTACAAAGTCAATCTGCAGCTCGCCCTGGGATCACGTATCCCGAACGCTATTCTGAACTTCTTCTTCAAGCTTACGTTCGGACGCAAGGTAAGTTTCGCTTGTCGTTCGCCGTGTGATTTCGGTGTGACCTAGCATATAACTTGGACGTTAGAAATCACTGAATGACAATTCACGTTTTCACAATTTCTGATCATTCAATTCTAATGATTTATTCGCATCCATACGTATTTTCGTGCAATTTATTTGCATATTTTCATAATTATATTCCACATTATTTCCATCGTTATGCAAACTAAGGTCATGCTGTATGCAAAAATAATTTTCCCTCGACCTTCTCTCATTGATTTGTCGCGACCGCACGATTTCGTATGTTCGCGTTTTTCGATTTAGCCATGCATGTACCACTCATATTATGCTAGTTTGCATTCGTGTAAATACTGACTGTAGTTTTGTCACTGCACATTTCTCCCAGTATTAAAAAATATGCCTCGAGTAGCCAGTCTCATCAGCGATCATTTTAAAGCTCATCTGGTTGAGTCCTGGTCGAGGTTTTTATCTGGACGTTAATAATATGGAATATAAGGATGACTGTGAAATGCAAGTTTATTAAAACAAGGTACAAACCTCATTGGATATCCGCTAAAACAAATCGATTTCCGAAATGATATTTTCCTTTGAATTTTACTTCGACCAAGTTTCGCTACTTACACGTTATCACAATGTTACTTCATGCTATCTCCAGAATCATTCATAGTATTTGCTTAGAGTGCACAAATTGCGCTTGCGGCCATAAATGTGCTATGAATGTGCTAGCTAGAGGTAGTATCGAGACAAGGAAAGCGCAATCGTAGAACAAAATATCGTGACCATTTGTAGTGAGATGGTAGTTGGATTGGTTGCAGGGCGCGAGGAAAGTGAAGGCTCAGGGAATGGGCGTGCACAGTCCCGAGGAGGTGTCCCAATTCGGCTGCACCGATCTCAAGGTGCTCTCGGACACGCTCGCCGACAAGCCCTTCTTCTTCGGGGATGAGCCGACTACCGTAAGTGTCATTAAATCCGTTAACACGTTGCCTATAGCAACGTGTCAAGAGGTTTCGCGTTATGTACCGCGGTAGTACGTTCTAGTGTGGCATTTGGTCCGCTGTGTAAATAATAGTTTCAGTTACTTGTAATCTCTGATGCCGAGAAGATAATGAAGATAATATCGGTGAAAACCAGTGTCGCTTGTGGCAAAATCGTGCTCTCACTGGACATCGCAGTGAAAAAGTTTCAGTTATCGCACAGATATTGGACACTGGCCTGAGCAAATAACAATTATTGGTTCGAATTGATGGTTTTCCAGACTCGATCGATTAAAAATTAATTGGTTTTAATTAACTGAACTTTAGGAAAGCAAACAGATGAAAATATCTCATTTAATATTAGAACTTGAATATTTTTAAACAAAATAATATAATTTCTCGAGCGATCAATCTTGTACTGTTAGCTTTTTAAACTGAACCATCAAAATGTCAAATATTATTTCTATTATTTTTTTATGATTATATAAACTGTTTTTTGTGAGTGCATATTTATTTATCTGTTTACTGTTTTTCATGTTAAAATTTATATTATAAAATAATATAAATATTATATAAAATATTATAAAATAATATAAATACGTTTCAATCGTTGCGTTGACATGACAAATTAATTTCCTTTTGCAATCCGATTTTATATTTTATTTTATATTTTGCGTAGGAGCTATTTATATTTTCCTACGCGAATTGGACGTACGGATATGTATATTTTTCTGAAATGGGACGTATGGAAAAAATTATCTTTAAATACAGTTTGTAACAAAAGCTATCTGTAAAATCACGCAGCGTTAGTTACGTTGATTTGCAATTATGTTTGTTCCAACGCTAAAGATTGATAGAAGATATAGATTATAGATTACAATTTTGGCAATCTATATAATTGGAACCTCGGTGGGGATCTGTTTGGGTTTGTGCAGATGGACGTGGTAGCATTTGCGCATCTCGCTCAAATCCTGTACATCGACAAAGACACGCCGTACAGCCTGCGAGACTACATGGTCGAGAACTGTCCCAACTTGGTCGGGCATTGCTCGCGCGTTAAAGAACGATGTTTCCCGGATTGGGACGAGATCTGCTCTAGCCTGGACATGAACACGCATCTGCCGAAGCCCGAGAAGCAGGAGGAGAAGGAGGGCAAGGAAGAGGCGAAGGAGTCCAAAGAATCCAAGGAGGAGAAAGAGGGCGACAAGGAGAAGGCGGACAAAGAGGAGAAGGAAGTCGAGAAAGACAAGGAAGTTGACGAGAACAAAGAAAAAGAGAAGGACGGCAAATAAGCGGTCTCTCGTTGTAAAGGGAAGTAATAAGTCGTTTCAAGGATTTAAAGGCGAAGAGTCGCGAAGGTGTATTGGCGAATGAATAAAGATAGAGAGAAAGAGAGAGAGGGATAGTTGATGGTAAGAGTGTGTGTATGCGTATGCGTGGTAGCGTGAATGTGAACGACGACGGAGACGAGGACGATGTAGAAAGCACGTATAGAATGATGACGAGGGAAGGGAGTTGCCGGAAGTGAGAGATTGCGTGTTGGAGAGAAAAGGAGAAAGAAAGAAGGAGAGAAAGAATGAAAGAGAGAGAGAGAGAGGGAGAAAGAGAGCGTGTATGCGTGTGTGTAAGAGAGAAAGCAAAAAAGAGAGAGATGAGGTTTGGGACTAGAGCTCTCTACTTATACGTATAGATATTAATAGACTCATGTATAATGTTAATACTTCGTTTATATACGTTCAATGCGCATCACGCGTTACTTCACATTGACACACTCGAAACACACACGACCGGATCGACTATTCTCTAACCCACACGCCCTTTCTCTGCTCTGCTAAGGACAAACGAAAAAAACGGGGCTATCTCATAAGTCATTAGAAACGTAGGATTGCAATATACGAACTGCAATAGTCTGACGCAGCTGGGGTCTTTGTCGACAGTGGCCAAATGCAATATAGCGTTACGCTATAAGATAGAAGTAGTTACGGGAGAAGAGGAAGAGAAGAAGAAGCGAGGGTAGGGTCGCGCGAACCGGGCATACCGATCCCCGCCTTCTAAGGCGAACAGCGTCCTACTTCGCTTCTCTCAATGATCCTTGCTGTGCATAAGTTACCTTGCGTCCTGCGCGCAACGTAACGCAATTCTTCTCTTTAATTTAGCTCGTGTTAATTTCCTTTTTTAATACGTTCATACGTGTATCGCGCGTTTTTATTTTCGCTTTTACTTTCGTGTTAAATGACGTTTCTAAAAGATTTTGTAATAACGAGAGATTTTTTACGACGTATCATTGAGAGATTGTCTGTTGAAACCATCTGAGGAAGCACCGTTGCGTCTCGTAGCCGGTTCATCGACGCGATCCACGATTTTCATTACGATAACGCTAACGATAATTCTAATGTTAAAATAACGATAATATTAATAAGGACGTGACAACAATAATAATATTAATGCTAACCGTAATAACGATAGGAGGAAGGGAAATCCGATGTCCATGTGAAAACAAATGTTAGGTCATCGATTGACTGAATTACTTCTCTCTCGCGCGCGTTCTTTTAACAATCGAATCGAGAGTCGAGTCACGCCAATTGACCAGCTAGCAACGGACGTCCTCAGACAGCCTAATGTAGAATGCAAATGGAGTTGACGGGCCGTACGGAAAAAGTAGTTCGATCCGCTCCTCCGTCCGGTCGCAAATCTCGTTTGCATTTCAGCATCATCTCAAAGCGCGTGCGATCGAATTTTTTTACTTTAATGACGACCGCTCATTCCTATATTTCGTACGGATTATACGATATACTTGCTTTTGCAATCCTTTCTCGCGACGATCATCTTTTTTAGACAAAACGACGGGTAAGGAACCGCGATAAGGCGATAGACGGCACATATTATTATTATTATCTATTATTTGTATATTATAGTATATGTATTACGTAGACGCGCGCGAATGCAGTCGGACTTAGATACGCGAGGAAGATGCCATTCGTGTATAGCAGAGTCGTAATATTTCGTCCCCTTTATCCACCATTCCTTGCTCCCTCCAAGCTCTTGTTTTCCTCCTCTTACTTCCTTTCCTTTCTTTTAGCGAAGAGGCACAGGTAATGTTTTGATCTCTTTTCCCTTGGTACTCAAAACGCTGTGCTGCCCACGTATTTTATTGATAACGATTTTTCGGACGTGTTAAGGAAAAAAAAATATTACCTTGCGTAATACAAAGTGTCTTTCACGCATCGAAAATCGACAATTTGATGTATAACGGGAATTGAAGTTTTTTCTACGAACTGCGTAGCGGCTGCGTAGTTTTTCTACGGCAGCTGGACATATTCCACGAGAAGACACGAGATATATTACATTTAAGTAGCTTACTATATTATTGATAACGATTATATATATATATATACATACACATATATATATATGATCACGTAAAGGAAAACTGGAAAAAAAAGATTAGTGGATGATGCTGTTTATACTTAGGACGGCGCATATGTTTTCACCTGTGGTTACATATTATTATGGATTATTACGTGCGAATAAATAATATAAATTAGAGAATGGAAGAAACATTTGGACAAGAGAGACCATAACGTTGCAAGCACAGTAGGTAGGCCCACTCAATACAGTAAGATTATTATAAGAGGAATATTAATAATTATTATAATATGACTGCTCGTTTTATGCTCGGCGCTATACATTTCATTGTCATTATTATATCACCATTTATTAACGATATACATACGAACAAATAAAATGTGTTTATAAATATGAAGCGAACTTTATGTAATCTGTCGGCGTTTATTGCAATCTGTCGTCCAAATCTCTTCAAACCGTATTTAAAAAATATAGTATAATATATTATATAAAATCTCATATATATAATATATATAAATAATATAATATATTATAATTATATAATATGCATTTGATGCGATCAAATCGTATAATACAGAAGGAGAGGGCGGGTCAATCAATAATCCCAAATCAGGATCAATAATTATTTATTATCTAAACTTTTGAAGACATACGTAACAGTAAAGTATCGAGAAGTAACATTTGGATCGTTTATTCACGAGAAATTCGTTTTATGCGCGTCGTAATTTTCGTTATCCCTACGTATGCTTTTATAGATTTCTTTCGAAGTTCATTTTTATTTCGTATTCTGAAGACGTTCTATTCGGCACAGAGATATGTTCGATATTGCTATGACTCGGTAATTCTCGATCGAAAGCCTCGGAACAGAAATCGGAACGCGTAGACGTATCACGTTCGTATTGCATCTAAAATTTCTTTCATAAGCATCCTATATGATATACTAATACGGAATGGATAGTGATTGTGATAGCGAAGTGAAATGTAAACGTGACTGTTTTATTACGCTCGCCTGACGTCTTCTGGCGATAAATATTGCTCATTCCGTAAACTCGCTGCCGAGTTGCGAGAATCGAGATACTGTACACACACGCACGCACATACACACACATTTCCGTTTCTCTTCGATCTCTGGGTTTCTGCCAATTATTTTACCTTTAACGAACCAACAGTATCAACCGCCAACCACTACAGATCGACTTTATAAATTGCTATTAGTTTCAAAAACGAGCTACGTCGTCTTATCCGTATTACATTAAAATCTCGCTTTAAATTTCGTTTCTGTAATATTTAAGACACTTACTTTTTTTATTAGTTGACACCGAGCACGGTAAACGGCTGCCTAATTTATTTCCGCAAGAAACTACTCTCTTGGAACGATATATATTATTCATTTATGCAATTTAAAATACGGGTAGCGGTTGAGTAATTGAAGTAGTAGTGATGCTCTTTAAGAGGTTTTCCTTTTAAGCCTGGATATTATTTAGGATATACAAATTATATATCATCTCCAATCTTTCTCCTTGTATCTAAAATAAGAGCTTAAATACGTACATAAATAAAATCGCTAATCGAATCGTTACCGTCGACTTGCCGTACAGGAACGATGCTCGAATTGGTCGATAAGCTACTTTTACATTGGTACCCATATAACCTTGCTACAAAAATAATTTTCTTTGTTCATCTCATCATTCGATTCTCTACGAAAAGTCGCCGGTATCGTTTACGCCTAAGGCGTAAGGCCGGGAAGGCGTAAAGTTCTTTTAGTTACAAAAATAATAATACTTTTAAGCCTTTCCATCCTGAAGAGTGATTCTGCTCTAAACGGTTCCCACATACCGAACTTGCTCGACCAAGTACAGTTTCGTATGACGTCTCGAGTTGCCGATATCGTGCTTGAGAGAACATTGGACTGGGAATTATGATTCGACCGTTGAATTTGTGTTCTTGTCAGTGGATTCAGACGGGGTTCTGGGTACCGTGGAGAGGCAAGGTAACGTTCAGAAGGCTGTACTGGTCGTAGCTGTTGCCGTCGACTGCACGCCGGACTCGGAATTTGGACGTCCGGCGTGTGGCTATAGCTACGTGGACGCCGCGAGGCTGATGGACGTTGATTCGGTGACGGCTGATCTCGGTTTCACATCCAGAGAATCGTACAACGGGAATTCGCAGCACATAATGAATTTGAGGAAGCGCGGCACCTCGACGTAGATAGCCGGTGGTATCGGTATTAACGGCGACGTGGATTGCTTGTAGTAGCGATACTCCGCGTTACTGGAAACGTTTGCAGAATATTGAAACATGGATGGTCACACGAATTTACAATAGAGCATACATCGGTATTCATTAATACTTTTTTTTTGTCAAAAACTGTAAAACAAAAATTTAAATAATTTCCTTTTAATCTGTCTTTCAATTATTATATCTTTCGGATTACGTTGAGATTTCGACTTCTCTTATGTTTATTTCCACCAATGTAGATTAACTTTAATCTCTCGGTTTAACTTATTCTTTATCTTTTTCTAGTTCTAAGAATTAGAAAAAGATAAAGAGTAAGTTAAACTGAGTTAATCTGTAAGTTAATCTGTAAGTTAATCTGCATTGGTAGAAATGGCCATAATAGATTAATACATATGAAAGCACATACATGCACATTTATTTTGATTTTATACTAAACTGTTTGCTGAAAGAATGTTATTCCTTTTTAGGCTCGCGACAATTGTCAATGCACTTCTGCGATACTCACTCCCGGTATCTCTCATCCGACGCCTTTTCCAATAACGGCATCCCCGATAGGAATAAGATAATAAGCGTCGTGAAGATCGGAGATGCGATAGCGACCCATTCCGCTCCTTCGATAACGTTTAAGGATATTATGAATATCCCCCACCAGACAACGATCTCGCCGAAATAATTTGGATGCCGGGAGAGCCTCCAAAGTCCTAGAAACGTTAACTTGTAAATGATAACTGTCCTCAACAAAAAAAAAAGATAAATAATGTTATCGAATTAATTGAAACAGCCAAGCAATAAGTAAAACGCAAAGAAGTTTGTCGGGTTTTCTATCAAGCCTTTTCAGGTCGATGTTTGAAGCGACACGATTCGCGTAGAGCCGTTTAATCTAAACGAAACTTCCGTTCTATTCTGTCGACGTTGTAAAGGAAATATACATCTCCGATGTATAATGGCTCGTTGTGAAACCTCAGGAACTTCCACGCCCTAATAATAACAAAACCGTTCGTGAAGAAACCCATAGAAAATGGACGCGGCCCTTTCGATACGTTCACGTTGCATTTTTAAACTTCCAATTGATTTCGTACGGTTCTATCTTTTCGTTATTCTTATTTTTTCTGATAATAATTTAAAAATATTATTAATATTATTTAAAGATGTATAATTACGAGTTCCATATGTGTGCACCGAAAGAACGATAAGGTTGCCACAACCACAATAATAGTAATATTTGGTTCAGCCACGTCCTGTGGTTGTCACATTCACATTGTTTTGTGTAGTGCATCTATATATGTTTGTCTCAACATTCACTATGTGTGCTGTACCAAATGCATATAGTTGCCTTCAATCAATGTGAATGTAACAACCACAGGACGTGGCTGTACCAAATATTACTATTATTGTGGTTGTGGCAACCTTATCGTTTTTTCCGTGTGCTTTTTATCCAAGGATTTATTTCATTGCATGTGTTCTTCTGATGAAATCAGATTGACGAACTTTATAACAGAACTTGTCTTATTAATGAAATCGTATAAACGATTATTTTATTCAGCAAAATTTTATTCGGGTAGTATAAAAGACTTAACGGAGCTCTGCACAAGTTTTTATTTATATAATAATACGAAAAGAATGGTTCTGCTGAAATATTTAAAAATTTGGCCAGATCTGAAAATAATTTTGTCATCAAAATAATTATGTAGGATGCCCAAAATAGTTGCTAGAATATCAAAACTTTTTGCAGTATTATCATCATGTTTGAGTGTCCTACATAGTTATTTTTGATGGTCTAATAAATTATTTTCAGATCTGTGTCTGGCCAAATTTTTAGATATTTCAGCAAAACCGTTCTTTCCGTGCAGAGGGTGATATCTTACCGTCGTTGCACCATTTTCCATTGTTCACCGGGTCCTGTTTGAAAGCGAACTTCTGCAGATCAGCGTAGGTCTCGGCCAGCAGGCCGATGACGAAGAGGCCCGTACCGGCACTGTCGAGCGTCGTCATCGTCTTCGGTGCGGACGGTATTTTGTGGCGTGGAGAATTGATTATTATCACAGGCAGGCTGACGACGTACACCCACACGGCCTGCGAATCGTTAATGCATGCGGCTTTCTATATCACATCCCCGCGAGGGGATCGAAAGGGAAAATGGAAGGCATATTCGCGAGTAAGGGCGTCCGCAGGATTTTTTCCAGGAGAGGGAGGGTATGATTCAAAATGTTATACTTCCAGAATTAGAATATTTATAATTTGAAATTTATACACCTTTTGTTGAAAATTATACACCTAATCCTACGGATTAGGGCGGAGAGTGGCAAAGTTAGCACAACTTTGCCCTTTCTTTATTCAAAGGAAGAGTAAATGTTTCATTTTTTGCTGATTCCAGAGGGAAGGCATGATTCAAAATGTTACTTCTAGAATTAGAATACTTATAATTTGAAATTTATACACCTTTTGTTGAAAATTATACACCTAACGGATTAGGGCAGAGATTGGCAAAGTTAACACAACTTTGCCCTTTCTTTATTCAAAGGGAGAGCAAATGTTTAATTTTTTGCTGATTCCAGGGGGGAGGCATGATTCAAAATGTTATTTCTAGAATTAGAATACTTATAATTTGAAATTTATACACCTAATCCTACGGATTAGGGCAGAGATTGGCAAAGTTAGAGAATAACCTTGTCCTTCCTTTATTTAAAGGGAGAGCAAATGTTTAATTTTTTACTGATTTCAGAGGGACAATGCCCCTCTTGGCCTCTCCCCTCCCTTGTGGATGCCCTTGTTTTTGCGAGCAAAAGGAACAGCGCGGTCTCTTTATGTCACCTGGAATGTCCAGAACACGGCGAAGCGGATCACGTTGCTGCGACGGTCGTCGAATCTCTTGTCGCGGCCGATCTTGATGATCCTGTACAGGAGGTATCCGGAGAGCCGCGCGCCCCACAGGCACACGAACACGGTCACCATGACCTGCCGGCTGTCGTACGTCTACAAAGGGGAAGAAAGAAAGATGCGGTTATTACGCGTATAATACGGGATTCGCAATGCCCAAGTAACGACAAAGATAAAACGAGGGTCGTATAAAAAAGTTATAGACGGGCACAGGTCATCCGTTAATAGGTATTAAATATATCTTGCCATTTTATTTATAGCACCGGCTTCATTGAAGATAAAACTGTCGATGATAAAATCTGCAGTGGCAATACGTCTCGTAAATCTCAAGGCGTACATTCAAACTTCGAGAGAGAGAATTGATTTAGGATGATTTATACGAATTCAATCCGCGAGTATTGCAGACGTTAATTATTACCGAGTTATTTACGATAGTCACACAATAAAAGTTAAGTGATATTAATATGTTAAACATATAATCGAGTAATAACAGTAATTAATAGCATTAATTGTGATTAATAATAAACGATAATAACGTGATAAATATCTTAATTTAATATTTTTAATCAATCTCATACGGAAAGAATGGTTTTGTTGAAATATTTAAAAATATTTGGCCAGATGCGGATCTGAAAATAATTTTGTTAAACCATCAATAGTAACTAATTAAGTAGGACACTCAAAATAATTGCTAGAATATTAAAACGTTTTATAATAATAATAATAATAATAATAATAATCTTTATTAACGGGAAAGCTCCCTTTAGTGTACAAATAGAAAATCGAGAACAATACAATAAACAAAAAACAAAAAAAGAGATCAAGCCATATTTAAGATTGAGCTGATAACTATTATCACGAGAGAAGACGTAGAAGCTGTCTTTTAAATGCAGACGCATTGCCACTGAAAAAATCAACAGCGTTAGAGTAATAATTCGCTGATATCATTAATCTGTTTATACAAGAATTTGTTCCATACAGGGTGCGGTGGTGCCCAATATAAAAAATGGAGCGCTGTCTAAGTTCTCTGGTTGGTGTATTTATATTAATATTACTTAATAAATCCGGACTGTCATAGCAAGAATTTAATAATTTGAAAACAAAAGTAAGATCCAGAAACAATCTCCTGCTCCGCAGGGTTAGTAAATTAAGTCGTCTTAATAGGGGGCAGTAATCGTGGCAGGTAATTGCCATGGGACTACCCATACGATAAGCAGCCATGCGTAAAAATTTATGCTGCACTCGTTCAATTAGATCGCGATGACAATTGTAATACGGAGACCAAACAACAGAACAGTACTCCAACTTAGGGCGAACTAACGCGACATATAATAAATTTAGTGTAGTTAAATAGTTTTGCAGCATCATCAGTCCTACTTGTTGTTAGTTACTTTTGATAATCTAACAAAAATTATTTTCAGATTTGTATTTGACCAAATTTTTAGATATTTCAACAAAACCGTTCTTTCCGTGCAATATATAATATTTTAAATCATTCTCAATATTTAATATCTTAAATCAATCTCAATATCTTCTTTAATTTCTGGTCCCTCTATTTTTCTTCGAGTCTCTTAAAAACTTTTTCTGCTTCCAGTCGGAAATCTATCTCGGTAGAATTCTTTCCTGATTCAACTTCAGTAATGCATCTCGCAAGTTTAGCATGCCGAAACATATACCGCGCGAGCCGGGTTTCTCAGGAGAGCTCGTTCATCATAATCCATAGGTAACTCTCCTCGCGTGCGGTTTCTTCACGTCCGCGAGTATATTTCGATATATCTAGATTTTAACCGCCTACACGTGTCGCACGTGCACGGGAGGAGGTGCCAGTCAGGCGCGTTAGGAGTATACCTTGCCCACTTGACCGAGGAAGAAAGTGAGGAGGGCGAGGATGATGAAGTTGGTGCCGCCGGCGAAGTCCGTTAACTTGTCCATCTGGAAAGTGGCCGCGATCGTGAAGAAGATCAGCTGCATACCGACGGTCACGATCGCGCTCACGGCGAGATGATCCTCGTCCAAAATGTCGACCGCCATGTCCTCGACGACGCGTTAATCGCCCCCGGACGAATTACCTCGGATTCTGAAATGCAATTATCCGCGCCGATGTATGAGTCGCCTTTAATCTTTTTATTTTAATCTGAAATTAATCACTTAAAATTATTCGCGCCGATGTATCCGTCGCCTTTAATCTTTTTACTTTAATCTCAAATGAATTACTTTATTGTAATAGTTTCCTTCTATATTTATAGATCGTTCTCTGAAAATTAACAAATGCAAATTAACAAAACCGTTTGACATGGCGGAGGAAAATGCCAAATTAAATAGAATTAAATAGAAAATTAAATAGGGGATTTTGAGTTAAAATTTATATATAATAATACTTCGACTATATATTAAAAGGAAATTAAATAGAATTTTAAGTAACAGTTTATATATAATAATACATCGATCATTATAAAAGGAAATAAAGTTTGCATTTTAAATTTTCAAGCACGCATAACGGCAGGTAATTAGGCCTTTCACGTCAATAAAAAATTAACTTAATTATCCCTTTTACCACAGACAAGTTTAAAATATCCAAAAAATCACCAATTTAAACTTAACTAATCCAACTTGTTCAGAAGCTAAGAAAAGAATTTACTTTAATCTAAAATTAATTACTTTAATGTACATAGTTTCCTATACCTACAGATCGTTCTCTGAAAAGTAACAAAACCGTTTGACATGGTGGAGGAAAATGCCAAATTAAATAGAATTAAATAGAAAATTAAATAGGGGGGGATTTTGAGTTAAAATTTATATATAATAATACTTCGATTATTATATATATATAAAAGGAAGTTAAATAGAATTTTAAGTAACAATTTATATATAATAATACATCGATCATTATAAAAGGAAATAAAGTTTGCATTTTGAATTTTCAAGCACGCATAACGGCAGGTAATTAAGCCTTTCACGTCAATAAAAAATTAACTTAATTATCCCTCTTACCACAGACAAGTTTAAAATATCCAAAAAATCACCAATTTGAGCTTAACTAATC
>NJRP01000011.1:2143768-2166011 GCA_003063835.1 Aphaenogaster floridana | reverse complement strand
ATAAAAGGTCAAATTCTGATTGGCTGCAATACAAAATATGCGCAAGAGCACACCATGTCTACTTGCATCATGGGCTGGGTTCCGATTCCCCACCCGAGTGCCCACAGGTATCGTTTTAAGGCTCAGACACAATGGGCGACTGCACACAGGACGCGTTGACGCGTTACGCGCGGCGCGGTAGCCAATAAACTTTTGGTTTTAACGGAAAAGCAACACGTTTATTGGCTACCGCGCCGCGCGTAACGCGTCAACGCGTCCTGTGTGCAGTCGCCCAATCAATGTGTTGCTTTTCCGTTAGAACCAAAAGTTTATTGGCTACCGCGCCGCGCGTAACGCGTCAACGCGTCTTGTGTGCAGTCGCCCACAGTCTATGCTTAAAACTTCGTCGCGTTGTAATAAATTTAGGAACGCACTTGGCGCAATCATCTGTGCGTGCGGAAGTGACAGCAGAACTGGTGCAGCTCTGTAGTCTGTACCAACTACTTTGCTACGTGTCATGTACGCAAATTCGATTTGCACCAGCAACTGACGTGCGTGGCTTTGTCTGCTCCTTTCTTGCGTCCGGTCGCCTTGCGCGTCCTCAAGGTAGTGGTATCTCGACGCTTTTGAATTGAGACAGTTCTAGAAAGTTCACATAAACGAGAATTCCTGAATCGACAAGCGCTCTGAAACATATGCGTAATGAGTATGATCGTACCGCGATTGTTATCGCGTCGATTAAGGCTGCCTGTTGATGTTTCTGCTGAAATCTAAGATACATGAATTGCTTAACACCCTTTAAATTTTAATTCTCACTCTTCAGCAATTCCAAGCTAGTCCAGAGATTAAAATGTACTCTGCTCGTATATGTGTATCTCTTCAATAACACATATTAGATATCTTTATTTGAAAAACGGATGAATACTTGTCTTGACACAGTGCTGTCTAAGATTTGTAATTCAGGGCATTGGTTTGTGTTCACGCCTATTTCCTTCTTTTTTTTTAATGGAGACAGAAAAAGGAAGATAGACGTACAATGCATTTAGTGACACCGTCATTTTATCTTTCTTAACATTCAATGAGTAACAAAGACAGAACAATACTTGTAAACGTCATGCTTCGAGTCAGTGTCAAAAATTACAAATCTTGGACAACCCTGTCTTAATACAATCGGGAGAACGGATGGATACTTGTCCTAATGCAATCGTGTTAATTCGCAGCTGTAAAAATATGCGGCAGTTGAAGGGAAAAACGAAAGAGACGAACAAGCAGAAGAAAGAGCGGAAAAAGGAGTTCCTTGAGAACAAGCAGAGAGTGTTCACGGTTGTGTTGCCCGCCGTAGCTGCGATATTTGTGATAATAGCGGCATATGTTTATGTTAAAACCCGTCCAAAACTCCTTGACTACTAATTAACGTCTTTAATGACATATGCCATCTCTTTTTGTCATCCGTTCATTCGGACCAGATGCGAGCTGTACTTGGACAATGCATAGACGATTATATATTTTACTCGTTGCATTTTCATGGGTATATGAAAGTTTTTTCTAAAAAGAGGCACATTCCACGGGATACCTTGTACCTAAATTATACTGGAAGCGAGATGCCATTTTTGCAAATGTTTATTATTTAATTTGATAAAAGGATATTTTTCAAGCCAAGAATTATATAATATATTAAGACATGTAATTATTGGATATAAGACGTAGAAGGTCATGTTTTTTATGAAAACATTACAGCATGAGGAAGGTTCGTTAATTTATATTGCATTTCTAATAAACAATGAAATTTATTTGCATCGACTAACGTATATAAGTTCACCTTGAATTACGTCTTCCTTAATTCTTCTCTTTCGGGCACGTGCTTCTTTTTTAATGCATCGTTGAGATATAGTATTATACCAGTGCAGAACTTTGTTCACGTAATATATATTCTGTCGGTTATTCTTTTTTATGTATTAAACATCACACCACACGTAAGAAGAGTCCATATCTATAAAATATAAGTATTAATAATTAAATCAAATTGGAAGATATTAGCATGTAAAGTATTCGAATAATGAATATGGGTCCAATGCGGTATGAAAATATATTTGTTATATATAAATGGCGTGTGTTGTATCTTCCTCGCCTCTTCCTATCAAATTTTATGCGTCGATTTACTTCGATATGTTTGTTTAGCCGCGTTTGAATTAAGAAAATTTGATTATAAAATGAACTAAATTTCATACATTTTATAAACTCGAATTGAGAGAGAAGTACAATTTAATGCTACTTCCAATAATTAATTGAAAATTACATGAATACAAGAATTTAATCATTAAATCCATCATTTAGTATAAAAATAATACAAATCATTGAAAGAGATAGAGAAAAAATAGATGTACTATTCAAACTTGGAAAAATATTTAAATCTATCAATTTCTAATATAAATATCGATTGTATTGAAATATGTGTGTGGGATATGCATTTATGAGGCAAATAGCTTATAGCAAACGTATGCTTTGAAAAGTATTCCCTGGGTAGCGATCGTGTAACTTTTTCCCTAGGGCGAAAACGTGAAAAGCACATTATGAAACGGAATGCACACTATGTGAAAACCTTTACCATTGAAGTTAATGGAGAAGTTTTTCACTTTTCATGTTGATCCTTCCTAAAGAAAAAATTACATGATCGTTATCCAGAAGGAGAGGAATTTAGAAAAAGTTCCAACGTTCTTTTCATCTACTCTTCGCCTGTTCTCTTCTATTTTAAATATTCATACTCATGTGCCTCCTACTGTGATAAACAAAGTAGAGTGACTTGAGGAGCTCAGGTGAACTTCTGTCATCTGTGTCGCTCTCCTCCCTATTGGGACGGCCAATATAATTTCAACGAAAGAAGCTAAGCTTCCTTCTATTAGAATATCTATCGATATTCTTTTATTATTTATTTATTTATTCTTTACATCTTTAAGTTTTAGAATTTGACTAATGATTAGAGTATAGCTACTTTGCATTTTCTGTGGTAAATTATTAATGGTTTTTTGCAAGTTTTTTCCCCACAATTTTACACTCCGGAATTAAAGCTCTATCTTAGACATAAGAATCATAGAATGATTATCTAAACATGTTTTATAAGATAAAAGGCTGCAGGTTTCTGAGGATTGCATTAAGTGAACACAACGGATCTATAAAAAAAAAAGCTAAGCTACCTTCCCCGAGGAGGCGAGATCATATAATCCTTTTATCTGCATGATATCCTTTATTTTAAGTCGGATTTCGAAAATAATGGGAGCTTTCCAGCAAGGACACTGTGTAACACAGTGAATCATTTCATCCTTGTTTAACATTGGCAAACAACAAGAATGAAATGATTCACTGTGTTACACAGTGTCGCCTGTGTACGTTGCTGGAAAGCACCCATTATTTTCGGAATCCAACTTAAAATAAAGGATCTCACTGCAGTCTGAAAAGAAGAAGAAAGCATTAATGTCCATTTCTACCAATGCAGATTAACTTTAATCTCAGTTTAATTCACTCTTCATCTTTTTCTAGTTCTAAGAATTAGAAAAAGATAAAGAGTAAGTTAAACTGAGATTAAAGTTAATCTGCATTGGTAGAAATGGCCATATGACGAACTTCGCTAAGCGTCACGCTGGTATCTGAACTCTGAACGCAGACTGACGCAGACACGTGGATGATAACCAATAGGAAGCCAACACGTAGTCACGCCCCCATGTATTATTACCGCCGGTAACGGCTTCTCGTTCGGCTGTCTTGTCAATTTTACTGCCGAGAGCACCGATCACGATGGATTGCATGGTGCATCTGCTCCTTTCGAGCTTCGCAATACTCTTGCTTCACATAAACTGCATTCAAGGTACCCTTCGCATTTATTTCGCGGGTGCACGATTGTCCGTAAATGTAGAGCTGATGGGTTATGTTGTTTCTGTCGTCGTGGACGTGTTACACGCGTTGTGTTGCAGTATCTTGTCACCGATCTGTTTTCTGATATTTTTATTCGAGTTAATTGATCATATTCGCATTATAATTGACGCCACGAGCATTTTCAATCGCGTACAAATGTCTTTGTGATACGTAATTGGTGTACTTCAATATCTAATTTATCAAATGGAACACCGTGTATATATCTTTATTAAGTATATTTCAATTTTATCGATATATGCTACATTTTGCAGCCAAAGGGACCCAGCATGTAACTTGCGGCTCTGTACTGAAGTTAATGAACGTAGACTATAACGTAAGGTTGCACTCCCACGAGGTAAAGTACGGCAGTGGTAGTGGACAACAATCGGTAACAGGTACCAATGCCAAAGAAGACGGTAATTCCTACTGGCTTGTTAAAGCTGAGTCGGGAAAGCTGTGCATGCGAGGGTGAGCCACAGCTTGTAGTAGCTTGATAATTTTAATCTTTATACACAAACAAATTCTGACAATCTTTTTAGGAAGCCGATTAGATGTGGTGATACTATCAGATTGGAACACGCCGTGACAAAGAAGAATCTTCACTCGCATCTTGTTAGCTCACCCCTGACCGGAAAGCAGGAGGTCTCTGCCTACGGGGATCACAAGGGAGAGGGTGATAGTGGCGATAACTGGATGTTAATATGCCAGAATGATTTCTGGGAGAGAGATGATGTAATCATGTTGAAGCATATCGATACTGACAAGTAAATATACTCTATGGATTTAAACCCTAGTCTACAATATAAACTTTAAGCTCTAAGCCTTAAGATGACTAATCACAGTCGAGTATTCTTCTCACATTTTACTGTGATTGGTCAATTTCTTAAGGCTTAGAGCTTAAAGTATATATTGTAGACTAGGTAAGTGTAAATAAAAGATAGTGCCGTCCAGGGTAGATATGTAAATTATATCGTGCGTATAGGTACTTGGCTGTCACTGGCAGAACTTATGGCACTCCAATTAGTGGACAGACCGAAGTAGTAGGCGAATATTCTCCAGGCAGTCCTCACACACAGTGGTCGGTAATGGAAGGATTGTTTATTCATCCCAACGACTTCAAAGCACAGCATTACCAGCATACGGAATTATAAAGACAATTTTTATAACGGTAATTTTAGTTTAGTCTACAAGGCATGTACATATGCGTTGCAGAGAATGCGTGAATAAATTATGGGAAAGTGCATCATTATGTTAACCAAAAAAACCTCGTTCGAACATCATTAAATGTTTTAGAGCCCAATTTATCGTGTGATCTGCGCTTTCAAAACCTTCAGGATAATATTAATGTCGTATTTTGTTTGAGAAAAAGTTTACAGAATTAGTTGCTTAAAGTTCGTGAATAAAACTATTGAGTTAAAATTTAATATTTTCAGTCCTGCTATAAGATTTTGCATTATGTAACCATGCAAATTAATAAATAATTAAACAAGTTAAAATCAGCTTATCACGATTCAAGAAGATATCTACATCATAGTCAGACATACATAGCAGCAAACAAACCGATTCGAATATAAAGCATATAAAATCCTAAAATGATTATTTTATCGCATATCTCGCAATGTCCAAATTAGGAAATAGGATATAGTGGAAATAAAAAGCAAATCATTCTCTATCGTGATATTCAAAAAATACTAGTGGGCTATTATAATAAAGGTTGCAAGTTCAGAAACGGAAAAAAGTTGCAACCCGTTAGGGGAAAAATGATACCTAGATATAAGATTTCATTAATATCATAGAATATTTGATAATTGTAAAATGTGCTCGCGTATCTGTGTTCCTCCATCATGTATGAATGCGTAAATATATATTGTACATATGATTGTATTTATTGCTACATAAGTACATAATAAAGAAATATATGTATTAGATTTAATCCGCGTCCGTTATTTACTTGACTAGTTTCATACTTCCTTCAGTTCGTATTTACCGTTGATATCTCGCGTGCCTATGAGACCATTATACGGGAAGATGATATTTGATAAACCATAGCTTCCAAAGATCTCCCTCAGATTTTGTCTTCCCGTCACATTGACGTAACGTTGCTTGCCGCTCAAACAACTATGCAACTTCCAAATACCCAGTACCAGACAAATACACAGGATCGACATCAGCGTATCGAATACTATTACTAGAAGTATACTCGAACTATCTCTGGAATGCAGCAGTCTCGCCAGGGCGATAGGGAAGCAGAAGTTCAGGAATATATTGAAGTAATCCGCGTCGCTCTTCACTATGTGATTAATGTTCTCGTACATATATGGGCCGAGCACGCACAGGGAATACAAGCACGTTAGCGAGGTGTAGAAGCAAAATAGTATAAAGTTGCCCATATTCTGGCGAAGTACGCAAGCACCCAGGAAGAAGCAGTGATGGTCCCTGAAGTGAAAGCACTTCCGGCAGAAGACGCAGTGCTGCGTCGGTTTGCACATGTAGCTCTGACATCTCTCACAGTGCCAGAACTTGTAGGTCGTGTTGTGCGCCGGCGGCTGCACGTTGTCGAGCTGCTCGAACTTGCGCTGCTGGGTGACGACGCTGCACAAGTTGCTTTGTATTTCCTTGACCCTCATCGGATTTGACTTACAGCTGATGCTGTATACCGAGTACCAGTTTAGATACACCTGCATACAGAGGAAGACGAAGACCGGCGAGACCTTCTGACTGATGTAGATCGTAATTGCGATGACAAATACGGTGCATATCAACGTCATCAAGGGACATAACTGTTTCACAATCTTCACGCAAGTTTTTATATGCTGAGGCTGAGGCATACCTCACGAATAAAATGGTCTCTCTCTTTACATCTATAATAAATATAATTTTCACAAACTGTACGATGTGTAAATCTAATTCTCACACATTGTCTATTCAGGCAGGAGTTTCCCCATTTTACAAAACTTTTTCTATTTATTTCTGAAAAGATAATAAATTTATCAGATAAATATTTATAACGATATGTTCTTATTCTAATATGATTTTATGCTAAAAGGAAATATATGCATATCCTCCTTTAATGCAGAGATACATAATTTAACGTTATTAGAAATCATCAATAAACATTGTTAATTTTCAACACGAGCGTTCACTGACCTCGATCATAACCTCAAACTCATTTCCACACGTTTCGTCGAGTTTTTGATTCAACAGGTCAAAGCTGTATTCGAAATAAACGTGATTATCTGTAGTGATTAGTAAATGGTGGTCGTGGCATAATTTCCTTAAAAATATTCTTATTTCTCGCAAAAATAATGCGTGTTTTTACTAGCACGTTCCAACGTGTATGCCATATGTATGTAATTAAGAATCACCCTACATATATTGTTGGCAGACATAAGGTTTGTTTTCTATTGCAGAACTGGCTGCACTAGTTCAGAAGTTCAGCGACAAAGAACAGACCAATTAACATCAAAATATGAACATATCCATACGTATTCGTGTAGAAGATATTGTAATTAATTATGCTAGAGAGATCTCTCAGGTTTCTCTGGATAATAAGAATATTCACATTTGTGTATTCTTCAAATCAAAGATTGACTTTTTAAAAGACATTTCACAGCGAACAGAATGGATAAGGATTTAATTACTGACAATTGAACAGATAACAGCTATATGCTATTTATTCTCACTATAAAAAAACAGGTATATTTTACAATTATGCTTATATACCATAAACGAATATTACAAAAGGATAACAGATCTATGTTGCAAGTATGTGATTAAAAACAAGGATGAACCTAAGCGATTAATCATAGATTAATCTAATCTTACGTGTTGGATAATATTTAAAATTACTCGACGAAGAATATATAACAAACTTTTTCCTGAATAAGTATTCGGACAAAGTCGATCGGGAGCATCATTTACATATATCTCAGCATCGTTTGCATATATATCAGCCTGCATGGAAATCAAATAAAACGTGTAGACAATAAAAGAATTCGTCTTTGAGTTCTGCTCATTAATCGTCAAATATTAATTTGAAATATAATACATTCTCCTTCCTTTCTCTATCTTTTCTTCTCTTAGTATATATGTATACATCAATACAGACTTTTTATACATATTATACATGCATGTAAAATTATAAATATGCATAATTATTATGCTTACGCTCTTTGTACATTTGTGTAAATAACAACGGTAAATATATCGAATGTATCACTCTTATACGAGAATATTGTTAAAGCAGTCTTCAGCAATCATAAATACTAATAATAATACAATTGGAATTTACAATTATATAATAATGGAACAAAACTTGAAAAAAAGAGGAAAGAAAATACAAAAAAAAAGAAAAAGAAGAGAAAGATCAGCAATGCAACAATAATAAGATCAAGATAAGAAAATGTAATGAAATAATTACGCTATCGTATATAGCCATTCTTTGAAACACTTCAACCGTGTGTGTATACATATATAATCTAAACTAATTCTACAGAGTTAACTATTTGGAAATCTGAATTGTGCATGCCTAAAATCACACACACATGTACTATTTTGTACTTTTTTTTAAGTAGGAATAAGAATACGTGTATGTGTGTGCGACAAAGCTACTGCTTGTAAATATAGACACTTCTGTAACGGAATACGCTCGCTCTATATAAATCGTGTAAAACTATACAAATATGTTATACGATTTGCGCAAAATTTATCAAAATATACTGTTGCGACGATGATAATACAATTCGATATTTTCAACAATGGAAAATGTAAAAAATATGCTCTTAGGATCCTCGGCCCTCTTTCTTTCCTTCGTGATATATTCTACGACGTAATCGTGTTTACGGTGCACACACGTACGCTCGATTGCGACGCTGCCATTGCTCTTGGAGAAAAGATTTATTTTGCATTTAGTCTGTAAATCTGTAATTCCTGATTCTGTTATTACTCTGTGTTTATAATTGCTAGAGACTAGTTTAACGATACTCTTGTATAAGAGTAGTATGCTTCACCGTAATTCTCCGATCGGGGCATTTTGAGACCACAATTCATCGATAAATCTATATAAAGTATCACTCACAGCTACCTGTAACAGACATAAAAAAAAAACACATTTGAATAACCTTTCGCATGTTTTCGAGACTTCAATGAACAATGTCAATACCTATTTTAATAATACACGAACTAAAAATTTCAAAATATTAAATATCTTAGACAGATCGTTAGATTCTTTGCTTCAAATAATTTTAAGGCTCTTGGCCACTGAGCCGAGAACTCCTCGGTACAGCGCCAAATCGATGAACTATATAAGGCGTGAAAAATGACATCATACAGCTGAATTTGTCTTGCAACGTACAGCATCATTTTTCGTTTAAGTGCAGTGTTTTTACATTTAAAATAATTGTCGTAGTGTTAAAATATACCGAAGACTCCCATTTTGTTACAATGTAATATGACACCAGATATTTATGTCAATTCGGCAGCTGTTTTCGGCCTTGATTAGGCATAATTCACTTCGGCATTCAGGGTTATTTACTAATTATCCAAACAAAAGGGGAGTGTTCGGTATATTTTGCAAGTCTGTTCTATCGATTACAGGTGGTATTTTATTGAAAAACGTTTTTATTTTCATGTACGTTGCAAGACATTTCGTGTGTATTTTCTCACTTTTCTCGCTTCTGACGTCATCAATCCAAGATGGTTGCGGTGAACCAGCAGGAGTCTTAAGCTTTGTTGAGAAATCTATATTCGATAATCTGTTTTTAGCAACTCTCAAAGTACCAAATATTAATTTTTACCTTATATGGTGTTGGATTTAAATTCCTTCTATGATCATTACGCAATGTATTGAGAGATTCTTGCACTCTGTTGCGAATTTCTTGCAATGTAGGTAATGGCTGCCATAATTTGCCATCTTTCCAATATATCTGTAAGATATTTTTATTTATCAATCATAAATCATAAATACTATTTATATCAATAATATCAATAATATGTATACACAAAGCTGTTTACAAAATAATTGACAAATAATTTAGAAAACTATATTCCTGCTTATATACGGTGTATCGCTATCAACTAATAGAGAAACTATTTTAAAAAACATAAAATACTCTGAATATTAAAAAGTGTAGTTAAATAATGAAATTTTCGCAAAGAAAAGATTGAGCTTCAAATTGATCAAGGAATCTAAATTTTACAAAGATGTGCAAAGTAACTTCTTATACATGTACATTCATATATTATCATATATAATATCTAAAAACTTATTAATTTAATCAGATGATACCTTGTGTAGAGACTCCACTCGGGATGGTGTAACATTAGCTCTTTTCGTTTGTTGGAATGGATGCCTGCAGAGAACCTTCTGCATTACTTGCGGCGGTTCCTCCGTTGTTTTCTGCAAGAGATCTATCAATGCGTAGCCATCCGACCCATACAATCTATAGGCATCCTTCCTGCCTGGTATCGTGACTTTTCCGACCTCTTGACTAAGCTTAATCCTCGGCTCTTCGTTGATCTCCACCATTTTATAAACGCAGCCCAGCGCTGGTTGTCTTTGGCATGTCACGAGATGCGTTCCGATCCCGAAGCAATCGATTTTATGACTCTGGAACATATTCATATCCGTTATACCATCTATTACTACATCCGCAATTCGTAAATCTTTACCTGCTCGTTCAAGCTTATTATGGTCTCCTCGTTGATGTCGTTGGACGCGCAAATCATCAATTTTGCGAACCACGGTATGTCGTACTTGACAGCAATTTTCTCGAAGATATCTCTCGCCACGTTACTGAGATATGCTAAATCACCACTATCAATCCTGATGCCGATGGCTCTGTATCCCAAGTCGTTCAAAGCTAACGCTACCGCGCAAAAGTTTAGCAGACCGCTCCTATTCATAAAATATATATTTATGTGAGACATCTAAATAACTAATACTATTATCTAGATACTAATACTATTCTGTAATTATATTAACTATAACTAAATGTTAATTAAAAAGCAACACACTTTTCAGTTACACACTTTTTATGCTACAATTCTGTAACAATTATGTAAAATTAAGCCTAAACTTGGCAATGTATTTTGTGAGAATATATCCTTGTCTCTGTTTGTAATTTCTTTTGTTCAATTAATATATCAAAAAGTTAGAAATGTGTTTTTAAATAATTTATTTACATAAAAGATATATCTTCATTTATTTTATTATCACAACTGACTTTTCTGTAACAACTGCATTTTCTTCAAAAAGATTAAATTAAAAGATAAATTTCTTGAATTTCTATCACATCACTTTTATACTCTTTACAACATCAAATTCACTTCCTTAGATTTGCCAAATTTAGAACTAACAAGGGGAGGACACAGTGGACTCGTCACGGATTTTGATCTCCTTCAACATGGTGAAACTACATCGAAAATAAGTTGTATCGTGTCCGAGCGTTTTGTTGAATGGGCCTTGTAAATAGCATCTTTTAATGTTTGAAATTTCAAGCGTTCCGGTGTCAAGCGTCATGTAGGTTATAACCCTTAAAAAAACATATCCTACAAGCAACACCGTGTAGCACAGTCTATAAGCGACGGACTAGCAAATGGCCGCGTTCAGCAGACACAACTGTTGAGTTCGTCTTATCAACACTCTGCGTTGATTGGTTGGTTCTAAAAGTAAGAGCCAATCACGTTCGATTGCTACTGAGCGGCTTGGTCTGCTGAACGCGACCATTGACAAGATCGTTGGTTCGATACTACGCTGCTCAATTTTTTTTAGTACTTTATTTTTTAATTATTTACATAGATGTTTATTATTTAATATACAGAAAAAATATATTGGGTAAATATTTTGTTACGCATTAATTTTTTAGATATTTGTCTATATAAAATAAAACTCATGAAATACATGAAATATTTTTAGAAACATATATTTATTTTTTAAGCTTGACTTATACATCTAAAGATTTTCTATAATATTCCGGGAAATAAAAATCGAAAAGACGATTATTCTAACGCAAATAAACAAGATATTCGACTGCATAACAAAAAAAAAGAGAGAGAGCAGCCGTTGATTTATTTAAATGTTACATTGTGCTGGATGATACGAATCGTAAAAGCATATAAAACATGAATATTTTCTACATACAGCGCATTTTATGTGAAGCCACATGCTGTGCAATCACATTTTGATTTTCGAATGTACTATCGGGAAAGCAAACTTGATTAACATTTACAAATATATTTCTTAATAATCGTCTTTTCGATTTTCATTTCCCGGAACATTATACAAAATCTTTAGATGTATAAGTCAAGCTTGAAAAATAAATATGATATGTTTGTAAAAATATTTCATGTATTTCATGAGTTTTATTTTATATAGACAAATATCTAAAAAATTAATGCGTAACAAAACATCTACCAAATATTTTTTCTGTATATTAAATAATAAACATCTATATAAATAATTAAAAAAAAATAAAGTACTAAAAGAAATTGAGCAGCGTGGTATCGAACCAGCGATCTTGCCATTGCTAGTCCGTCACTTATCGCCTGCGCCACACGGTGTTGCTTGTAGAATACCTTTTTTTTAAGGGTTATAATGTACGTGACGCTCGACGCTGGAATGCCCGAAATTTCAAACATTAAAAAATGCTATTTACAAGGCCCATTCAACAAAATGCTCGGACACGACACAACTTATTTTCGATGTAGTTTCACCATGTTGAAGGAGATCAAAATCCGTGACGAGTCCACTGTGTCCTCCCCTTGCAAGATAAGAAACATTGCACACAAAAGATTTTAAGCACACAATAAAATAGCTATGACTATCTAAACTTGTGCATTCATCGTTAATTAGTACAAACAAAGTAATAAGTATTTCAATTAATTATTATATTGCCATTAAAATATATTTCTAGTAAACAGAATTTTATGATATTCTTGCAAATATACAAATATAGCCAATTGATATTATATTGATACTATAATGAGAACATCACAATAAAAAGTAGCGTTTTATTTAGAAATATATATATTCGCTTTTTTATAGTATATTTCTTTTTATATATTTTAGCAGCGTTTTAGCATTTTTGCATATTAAACTTGTGACAAAGTTCGCGGCGGAATTGCATGTGTTTGAATAACAGGCAACATATTTGTGTAACACATGGAATGTCCCCATATCAGTTACCGAGAGAATCAAGGGGCAGAATTGGGAGGGGCACTATATAAGATCACAAATATATAATGACTAACAACTAAATTCTAACGAAAAATAAGATTCTTGTTGTTTTATCTCTAATTGGCATGTCATAAGAGTAACATGATATGATAACATAGTTTGCAATTTGCCCGTTTTACAGAATAGTTTTTCTAACATTTTCTAAGTGAAGGGTAGAGGAAGAAATGAAATTAATTATATCAGCTATTAAACAATTCAAAGAAGCTTAAAATGTCGAATTACAGAAATACATGAAAATTAACTTTCTATAGATCCCATTAAATGCGACCATTACAATATTACTTATGAAAAGGTATTGATAGCTTTGGTGTTGCAAAAAATGAAAGTATGATTCGCAAAGCGTAGATCTGACGAGAAGAAAGGGGGGGGGGAGAGAATCGCATTCCGCAAAACAGGCAAACAGAGCGATATCGTACCTCACACAGAGCTCACCCAATTCGCCTCGTCTTAAAAAGCCATTCTTGTGAAGTTGCGAAGTTGGTTCTGATATAAATGGGTTGTTTCTCACACCGTTTTGAGCGAGTGTATTGGACCCGTTAGTTAGAAGTTTATTCTTTACATTTAGGCTGGCCACTTGTGCCTGCCCCGTGGCCGACGTCTCAATGCTACAAATACACTCCTGTTAGGCTACAGTGTGTAAACGCATGTCGTCGTGCCTGTTCGCGACGCGTTGGTGAAACTAAATTATAAAATCACTAGCGAGATCGAATTGAGAATATGACTTTCATCTCATTGAAATATAAATTTACTTCAAGATACACTAATTTTCATTCGTGTAGGTAGAAAACGAATATATAACGAGATAAACATGTGTAAAAAAAGAGAGACTTTGTACAGTCACAATATAGAGTATTTGATCTTCGAGAAGCCGTAATTACGATACTACAAATTGCACACACTACATCTACGCATAGTTAGAAGAATTATTCTATGTATGTGTCATAAAGAGCCTTTACCGCATACATAAAATATAAGCCAATATATACATTGACAGCAATCAATTGCGTAGTATAGTAATGTCTCAAAATACGCGATCTTGCAATCTTTTAAATTTAAATAATTTTTATTTTAAATAATCAAACTTTAAATTTGAAGATTTACTCTAAAATATCGTCCGTACATTTTTGTTAATTTAGATACTATATATAATTACGAAAATAAATATTAAATAAATCTAAAATAATCAATAAAAGCATAGCAAATTAGCGAAATACACGAAACATATGGTATACTAATAACGTAACAAAAAATAAATATAAACAAAGTTTCTGCAAAAGAATGCAAACTCCATGCAAAAGATTGATAAAATCGACGCGAGTATGCGTCGAAAGAAAAGTAACCAAAGCTTACAAGTTGCAAATTTCAGAAACAAACATAAGGCTTTCTATTCAAATTAAAAGCATTCAATAAATAAACAATATAACTACGTGCCTCTTAACATCATACGTGTCCACAAGAGCAGTGAATCTTTCCGGGAAAGCGACGGCATAACTGATCAAAGCCGCCAATTCTCCGCCAGACGCTTGCGAGGCTAAAGCTCCCAGATCATTGGCAATAGCCTCGCGATGCTTACAAGCGAGTTCCAATACATCTAAAATATCGCCCGTTTGCTTATGCGCCAATGTCTGCAAGAGAAACGGATATATTCTTTTTTTCTCCTTTTGACTACATTTTTCGCAGAATTTCAGTATTTATTAATTAATAATAAACTGAAGATTAATAATAAACTTCTTGTCGAATATACTTACTTTTCCTTGCAGATCGCTGATGCTGGTGAAAGATGTGATATATGCATGTGCATGTGTACCACATACAGGTATATTGAATAGTTTTCCAGCCAAGACATTGCTAGTCCCATCAAACCCACCTGTAACAAAGTAAATTATCTTAAATTTAATTAAATTTAATTTAAATTGTCTCTAATTCTATATATACTTATATTTTACATATATTAAAATGTGATTATAAAATTTGATCTGTCCTATAAATAGTCCAACATGATAAATGTACAAGGTGTTCCATGGGAAATTGCCGAAACTAAATACGGTAATCCCTTCAGACATGGGTTTTATTGCCGATAATCGTATACTTAAGATACGGCAATATCGTTTTATTCATTGTTGGTGTTCAGAGATTTAATTGAACTCGAAAGGAAATCGAAAAAATAACTGAATTAAGACTTTGAGATAATCGATTTTATTTTCCGAATGTGCCCGCGTACCACTGTATTGCTCGGAGTTTCCTAACTAACTGTTACTTAGGGAGAATTCACTTAGGGAGAATTCACACCTTGGCAGAATAACAGAAAGCAGAACAGCAGAAGCCAATGAGAAATGGCACTCAGTTGCTCAGTGCAACTTAGTGCAACTCAGTGCAACTCAGTGCAACTGAGTGCTTTTTCTCATTGGCTTCTGCTTTTATGTTTTCTGCTATTCTGCCAAGGTGTGAATCCTCCCTTACTTAAATTATCGATAATTCACTCCGCGTAAACGGGTTCGATAATTTGAGGTTACGATAATTTGAGTAAGTTACTACAGAAGTAACGCCTCGCGTAAACGTAGTATGTGACGTGCGCGATACAGCGAAAAGCGGCGACGTTTCCGAGAAGTCGAGCTGATTTGGATCGCGAGGCGAGCGGGGAAGCCTATTGTCTATTTGTAAACACCGGTATAAGCAATCCGCGAATGTTTTCGTCATGTAGAGCCGTAGAGCCGATAGATCTTCGATCTATCAAAACATATGTAGTGGAATGTATATGAAAGGAAAATAATGTTAATTAACTTAAGGTGATTTAGACCGATACATAATTTGATGAAAATGGTTGATTTTTGTCAGAACAGTTGGAATCAAAGTGCATACATCATAAAATGCAATCTCATGACGAAAGAAAAAGCACATCTCATCGTTTCTTCTAGAGGAAAAATGCATAGTGATGCTTGTAGAGGCTTTCGTACCGAGTTTAGCACACCTAGAATTGCTAATGAAAACACTTTAAAGAGATTAGAATTTAATTTTTTTTCATCCCCTTATATCCTGTTATACATATTTCATGAGACTTTATATATGTAATAAATAAAATAAAACTGCCAAATGTCCTCTATTAAAAGATATTTTACTTTTTCTGTTCCCTTTGTGTGTTTAAAAATGACAGCTGATTAGTTTTAGCAGCTTTCCATGGGACACCCTGTATATATGCATGTATACATATGTATGTATATACATTCCATGTATATATACATATATGTATATCAAATCGAAAGTATATACCCTCAATCTGACCTCCTAAATTGTTACTCATCACCTAGGCAGTACCAACTGGCACTGAGTGGAACAATGTATTGATTTCACTTTTCACGAAATTGTTAAGTATAGTATAAGGGTGATAGAGTGGTACCAGACACCTCCGTTTTCATTATATATTACGTTGCGGACTGGCATAGGTCTATTCGAGATTTTTTATATCTCAGACTTTATATATAGATAAAGACATAAACGTTGTTCAAGATGTATTAAGTACAAAAAGATAATTACACTTTCTATCAGCAATCAAGTATTAAATGTACACATAATGCATATGCAACAAAAATTCCTACATTATATATTTTTACATTGTACACGCTTTCGCAATGTAGGTCATTGCAACATTGTACAATTACCATGCACGGTAATGAGTATAATGGGCACGTGTAATGCGAACAAAAATAACCACTGATACCAGTGGCAATTGACGCAAATTTCTTATGCAATGGAATTTTTTTAGATCCAATGCTAATTCGTTCTGTTGAACAAATTTACAGAACGAATTAACTATCCGTTTCATTTTAAACATAACGAATTGATCGCAGTCGGTAGATTTTATCAAACTAAATCGATAACTAAAGTAAATGTAAATAAAGTATTTACCAACATAGCTGTACTTAGATGCGCTCAATCCTCCATCGGGTCCTTGCGCTCTTCGAAGACCAAATTCAAGCAGCGTTATATTTTTCCCGGCAACCATGCGATATCTCGCCGCGTTGGTCGCCATTAGACTCGCGTAGTTCACTAATGTTAATAGAGTTGTTTCTAAGAGCTGTACCATTATTAGCGGTCCTTCTACTCTAAGCAATGGAACTCTACAACAATTAAAATCAACAATTTATTGCACTACTGCATAGAAAAGTAAAATTACATTAATAAAGATATAGTTTAAGCTTAAATATCTTTTTAACTTATTATCTTTTAAATGCTGATTTTTCAAGAATAATACGGGAAAGATCTTTTTTAAACCTTACCTTGGAAAGACGACGGATCCCTCGTCTATGGCGTATATCGTGACATTTCTTGCAGTAAGACTTTGCAGATAATCAAAGAATCTTTGGTCTACTGTAGCAGGCATAGTCGACTTCAGGTACTTGATATCTGCATTGCAAAAAAAAAGACACTGTGCAATACAATTTATAAGAGTAAAATAAATACATAGATAGTAAAAGTAGCTTTAGCGAATACATACCACTAGGGGAATAATGAAATTTGTACAAGAACTTTATGCATTCCTCAAGACCGGCAAAGATCGTGAATTCTCCCTGAAAAGGATTCTTGCGGAAGAACAAATCGAATACGGCGTGGTCGTTCATTTTGCCGCTCTTCCAATAGGCATAAGCCATAGTGATTTGATACAAATCTGAAAGCAAGCATCGTCCTCAGTATATGCGAAATTAAACTTGGAATAGGAAAATGAAACTTGTGTAATATGGAAAAACATCCAAAAATTCAGCATTAGTCAAAAAGATCTTACAGAGAACAGATTATAGCATATTGATCGCGTTCAGCATGTTTATTTTGCAACTATTGGAAGTTTTCTTCGTTGAGATTGGAGTATTCCTTTAGATAAAAGGAATACTCCAATCTTTAGATAAAAGAAATACTCCAATCTCAGCGAAGAAAATTGTCAATAGTTGCAAAATAAACGTTCTACTGAACACAGCCATTGTTAGATATTAGCATATTGTTAAAAGGAAGTTACATAAGAAACAAATCGCACTGTTTACCGGGCGATTCGGATCTTGATGTTTTGCGATCGCAATTAAATATCAACTGCGTAATATCGCGCTTTTTGCCGGCGAGAAAATTGCAAGTCTCCAAGCCATCGTTTTATCTCTCGGGGCTGTGTTTTGCAGTGCGTACCGAAGGAAACACGCCTGTCCTTTTGCATGTGAAAGCGGCTTTGTGCCACATTCTGAGCAGGCTCATACGTTAACAAACATATTGCCGCGAGATACGTTGTCGCGACCGAGATGCTTATGCGTGGCTTACATCATCGTTAGGATATTTACAAACATAATCACGCTCTTACATCATGCCACGCGCCGTAGATGCCACGAGCGGCCCTTCCGGTCGGCAGAACCGCAACGTCGCGCGAAATTCATCCTGATTCTGATGTGCATCTCGTAGCCCCCTCGTCGCAATCCTTATCGTCGTGGCGTCGAGGGGGGTCGATCCTCGCGAGGTCATGTCTTATGTCCATTTCTACCAACGTAGATTAACTTTAATCTCAGTTTAACTTGAAGAGTAAGTTAAACCAAGATTAAAGTTAATCTATATTAATTTTAATATTCGGTCTAACTTAAAGAGTAAGTTAAATCAAAGATAAAGTTAATCTACATTTAGGCCCGGTTGCACCAACGTTATTTTGGCTTTAAGCGAGACTTAAAACTTTAAATTTGTTGTACCAAAGCAATAGTGACACCTAAAGTGCTTTAATTTGCACTTATCTTAATTAGATAAAGTTTAAAGTCTCGCTTAAAGCCAAAATAACGTTGCAACCGGGCCTTAAAAAGTTAAACCGAGATTAAAGTTAATCTACATTAATTTTAATCTCGGTTTAACTTAAAGAGTAAATTAAACCGAAATTAAAGTTAATTTACATTTAACTTGAAGAGTAAGTTAAACCGGGATTAAAGTTAATCTACATTAATAGAAATGGACATTGAAGTGTGCGATACCGTCTCCCTTATTAACAGGACTTCAGGACGCCAACGGAGAACAGGGTAGCGATCACGTAACTTTTCCCCTAGGGCGGAAACGTGAAAAGTGAAAAGGTTCATGTAACTATCTCTTTCTATTGATGTTGAATAGAAAGAGATAGTCACTTGAAACTTTTCACTTTTCCGTCCTAGGAGAAAAGTTACGTGATCGCTGCCCTGAAGAAGAAATCACATCCCGGTATCGGCCCGAAAACCAAAAGCTAAAGAATCACCAGTACTTGCGATCGAACGCAATATGAAAAATCGGTCGCCGATTCGATTATTCATGTAGGGGAAAAAAGGGAGAGAAAGGAAGATCCTCTTTTCCCGAGAGAAAAGAGGATCTTCGATTAGGAAAAGTGTATTCTCCTTCCGTTTCCTGCGCGCGGCATTTTCCAACGGAAAACGTTTCTGGACTGGTTCGCCTGGAAAAGCGAGCATTCTCGATCGCGGGCTGCCTCACAAGCGAACGGACGATCGCCGTGATCCCGCGAGGGCGAGAGCGAACGGGTTGAGGTTAGCTCGACGCGCGGATCGCGCCGTTTCGCCGCTGCGCTCCCCTTTCTTTCTCACTCCTTTCCTCCCACACGTACCTGTCAGCAGCGGCTGAACGACGCCGTTCTGCCGCGAGCTGAAGCAAATCCCGCGGTCGTCGTCCGTTGACATTTCGAGAGGAGGTCCGCTCGCGCGCGACCGCTCCGGGAGGTACTGCTCGCCCAGCTCGCCGCTCTCCCGCTCTCTCCCCGGCCCCGCAGTCCCGCCCGCGTTTCCGGCTGCACTCACCTTCTGCACTTTCTGCATCTCGAAAACGAAACGGGGGTATATTGCACACACACATGCGCACACACACACACATATATATATATATATATATTAGATTTGTCGCGCGTAAATAACCTAATCGCGGATTTATTCCCGTCTGTAAAAAATAACGATAACAGCCGCGCCAAAATATCAGCGCGATCGGTTTGCCGAGCGTTAACGCCATCAACGAAGCCTCGTCCGAAATCCGAATACCTTCGCTATCCGGCGGTGAAAAAAAAGAAGATGCCCAACAACACGCGCGGGGTGACGGGGTCAAGTATTCCGGCGGGAAGGGAAGTGGAAGGGGAGGGGGAGGGGAGGATAGATTGATAGAAGGAGAAACGACTGAAACGACGAGAGTGCACGACCACGCGCGACGCGACGGTTTTGCACTTGCAAAAAGACCGGGGTCTTACTTCGCACTAGCGGCGGAGGGGAGGTCCTCGCTAGACCCGATATCCAACGACGATCGCACGTCCCGGTCGACTGACGACGATGCCGGCGTGATAGCGTCGACTAGCATGCCTCGGCGCGAGCCGCGATGTAATATACGGCCCGCGAGAATCGATAGGGAACGTTTGAAGGACGCGCGGCGCCGTTGGCACGGCCTGTTACACTACACCCGCTGATCACCGCTACTTAATTGCCGAGCCGCCCCGCGGCTTCGTCGGAAATCACCGTGGCCGTCCGGATCCGGAGTATTCCGGAGGAGCGCGAGCGCGCGAAAACCAGGGGAGGGGGTTGCGCATCATAAGGGTGCGTTCCGCATGGCGCTCACAACGTTCTTCGAGAATCATTTCATCCTTGTTATTTATGAAATATTAAACGAGAACAGATGATGCTCGCGAGCATTGCGAGCGTGAAATGGAACGTACCTTAGGGCGACCTCGCAATCAGAAACTTCGATTAACTTGTCGAATGATAGGTATCTGCATTGTGTCAACGTGGGTAGAATAAAATTATTAATTTTTTACTGAACTTGGAGAAGATTAAATTGGGAACAGCAAATTAATATAATAAAAAATTAAAATTAAAAATTAATTTGTAATTAAAAATTAATTAAAATTAATTAAAATTAAAAATATATTTAATTGTATTAGTTATTGAATTAATTAATTTATTTTAAAAAATATGATTATATACCTATATTTTTTAATACATCCATTGAGAGAAAAAATATCTTGATACACAAAAACATTTTACTTAACACAAATAATTATTTACTCGGTATTCAAATCTTAAAATTTCTTGAAATATTTATATTTATAATTTTTAATTAAATTTTTTTTTCGTTCTAAAAATATTTACTGTTAGATCATTTTTATATTGAAGATAATCAGATTTTTTAATATTAGAAAACAATTTATAGATAAGTTTAATAATATTATTAGGTTAATTATATAAAACATTTATTTAAATGTAAAAGTACAAAATAATAGATAACATGTGTATTTACTTAAAACTAAATATTTTTACTTAAAATAAAACAAATACTTGTTTCAAAAGATATAGTTTTAAGAAAATGTATTTTTTTCATTTGAAAACATTTTTCTCTCAGTGTGTTAATTATATAATTAAATTTATTTTAATACATTTTATTTATATAATTAAATATATATCTAAATACATTTAAATATTAAATGTATATTTCAATATATTTTGTGCTGAAAGCAATTCTATTGATTGATTAACTTAACCGGTGATTATTTTTAACGCAGATATAAAATCGTTAATCTTATGTTACTTATTACTAAAAAAAAATTGAATTAATTTAATCGGAGTTTGATCGATATTTAGACAAAGTCGCCCTTAATCCCTTTATTCGGGAAGAAAAAGAATGTACACGGGACATCGCGACATGCGGCCTCTCCTCTACAGAAAACTCGATATTAAATTTTTAAAGCTCGATAATTTAGTGACAAAAGACATCCTGGTAAAAAATTTTTCATATATAAATATATATAAAAAATATATATAAACATATATGATGATATATGAACATATATAATTATGTATAATATGAAATATGTCCATACATAAAATTTTTCATATATAATCATATATAAATGTATAGAAAACTTATAATGATTATATATGGGCAATTTTATGTATGGACATATTTCATACATAATTATATATGTTTATATAGGTTTATACATGTTTATACATGTTTATACATGTTTATATATGAAAAATTTTTTACCGGGATGCTTCTACTGCAACACGATAGGAATTAGACACATATACAGGGTGTTGAAAAAAAGGGTTAAATATTTTAAGGAGATTTAGTATGCCCAAAAACAAGTCGAAAAGT
>NJRP01000011.1:2120058-2132886 GCA_003063835.1 Aphaenogaster floridana | reverse complement strand
ATGTCAAAATATGCCAGAATAAAATATAAAATATCTCGTAAACTATTGATTTTTTGATAGCTTTACCTTAATACTTTTATATGCCAAATAACTAGAGGAATTATATTATATAAGAAAAATCATATGATTCCATTTAAAAAAACAAAGATCACCTTAAATTCTTAGGAACACCTCCACCTTATAGAAAAAACATATGTGTCCATTATAAGATATCCCTCTTGAAACCGTTCAACTTTTATCTGAAACATTCTTTTGTATCATCGATAGTTTCGGAGAAAATCGACTGTATCATTTAAAACTAAACACCCTGTATATATGATATATATGATAAATTTTACGTATGTATATATAATGTGTATATACAATTCACACACGATTCCTCCTGAAGCTGAACACGTACTGCCACGCGCGCTTCTTCAACAATCAGATTACGCCAATCCGAACATCGCGGTAAGGGAAGTATAATAATAGTGTGCGAGAGCACGATGGCAATTAGCTAATAGTTCGATTAAACACACGTATCGTTAGGGGCAACACATTGCCGCAACCGACGTCGTTGCGGACGGCGTCGCATACTGCGGCAATCCTCGTCTCGACAACTGGAAGAAGAGAAGAAAAAAAGAACCGGCACTTTTTGAACCCGGCCAAAGTTCGTATGCGGGAAAAAAAAGAATTAATGCGGGTCTTCGCTTTATGGATCGCGTGTCACTTCTCCCAACAGCGAGAATTGCAGTCGCTAAGTGGAACTTCGAGTCTCATTTCGATGAATCACGCTACCGGTACGGTACTGCATGTATAAAGACAATTCTTTAGTCACGTCGGAATTTTCCTAATCGTTATATTTCCATGCGATAAGTCTGTATCTTTTCTCGCTGATTCATCCTGAATTCGAAACTAGTGTATTTATTTCAAAATTAATCTCTAGGAGACTCCCTTTCCTGGAGATTGTTCTATTTCATGCTTCATTTTTTAATTACTTCATTTTGATAATATATTTTCAATAATAAGTCGATCCCTTCAACAATCGAGTCATTTTAACATCATCAGAGAGAGGAGGGAGAGACCCCATTGTCTCTATTAAAATTCTTCGAAGTCTTATCTCATGATATTCTTAGTTTTCTTATAGCTATAAAACTGTCTCATTTTCTACCGATTATTAAATGTCATACTATTATATATTGCATTTGTCCTGTACATACGCAATAGTTAGCTAATGTTTCGTTTATTTTAGTCTGCCGCAAATAAACTTGCAAAATACCTATTACATATTTCTGCATAAGAAAAAGATTACATTGAAATCTGCAATGTATGCGTATTGCATAGTCAAAAAGGACTTTGTATACATATTTACATAAGAGTGCGTCAGTATAAATCTATTCCTGCACCAGGGATGGGCAGTATTCAAATAACACAAATTTAAAGAATAAAAGTTATTCGTTATTCACTTTTCCATTGAATGATGAATAACAATTTATTCGTTATTTACCTTTCCATTGAATGATGAATAACAATTTATTCGTTATTCATCTACCCATTGAATGATGAATAAAAATTTATTCGTTATTTGGCCACTTGTGAATAATGAATGAAAGTTTATTCGTTATTTGGATACTCGTGAATAATGAATAAAAATTTATTTATTATTTCGGCCTCTTGTAAGTGATGAATAAATATTTATCCGTTATTAAGTCCACGTCGAATAAGAAATAAAAATTTATTTGTTATTCGATTTCACTTCGAATAACGAGTGAAATTATTATTTTTATTTATTCTACAAATTTCAAATAATGAATAAACGTTAATTTTTATAATTTTGTTTATAACGTCTGATTAATTTAACAATTTAAATTTTGATTTTCTTACATCAATTACTACATCAATTTTACTACTTCATGACTACATTTATTTTATTATTTTGAATTTACCTTACTGATTAAGAGATACAAAGGAGCGTTCAAAAGACATATTACATCAATTTAACCATAATTTTTTATTTTTTTACATATATATGTTTATGATACAATACAATAATAATGTCATTAATAAATGTGGTCATGAAGTAGTAAAATTGATGTAGTAATTAATGTAAGAAAATCAAAATTTAAATTGTTAAATTGTTAAATTAATCAAACGTTATGAACAAAATTATAAATTAACGTTTATTTATTATTTGAAATTTGTGTACGGGCTTGAAATGGAGACTTGATAATCGTTGCTTCACAAAACGTTTATTACTATATTACAATTACTTTATACTTCTCGGATTACTTTCTGGTCTCGCTGTCCGTTAGAAAAACTCTCCCACTCTTCATAATAATCGCCTATTTAACATCTTAGTTCTGAGAATGATCTATGCGATCCCTCGTTCGCTTACGTGCTACTTCGCTCGCAATTCCCGAGATGTTACACATATAAGTATATCGAATCGTCTTTAAGTTTAATCACCAACAATTTGTAGAATAAATAAAAATAATAATTTCACTTGTTATTCGAAGTGAATCGAATAACAAATAAATTTTTATTCCTTATTCGACGTGGGCTTAATAATGGATAAATATTTATTCATCACTTACAAGAGGCCGAAATAATAAATAAATTTTTATTCATTATTCACGAGTGTCCAAATAACGAATAAACTTTTATTCATTATTCACGAGTAGCCAAATAACGAATAAATTTTTATTTATCATTCAATGGAAAGGTGAATAACGAATAAATTTTTATTTATCATTCAATAGAAAGGTGAATAACAAATAAATTTTTCTTTATCAATCGTCAATCATGGAATATCAATCATGCCCATCCCTGTCCTGCACATATATACATATATAGAAGAAATGTAGCAATCGTGGAATATCGAAATATGTGCATATTTTGGTAGGTGCGTTAATTTTTCTCCCCCTATTTATATGAATTATAAATTATTAATCATTATATTTACATTTCCCACTCTTCTGCATGTGCAACCTATTTATTAATCATAATTATTCGTTATTTACTTGCATTAATTTTGATTGTTTCAATTGACATATATGGACAATGGAAAACGTTGATATCGATTATACTCGGTTTTTTTAGGGGACTATGTTTTCATCACTTTTGATTTGGAAATCTTGAAGTGACTCGTCAGTCCCTGTTGACGTTAGGACTACTATTGTTACATCGCTGAAGATGGCTCAAAAAGTAGCCGAAACGTTTGATACGATAATTAAAGTAACTTAACTTTAATAAAAAATATATAGTTTATATTTATATTCTATTGCGCACTAATTACCGCGCCGCACTCTTATCAGCCCTTCCTTCTACACTTGTATGAATTTTCGAGAATCCTATTAATTTTCTTGTGAATTTTGATTATATTTAGAAAATATATCAGAACGTTTTGTATGTTCCTAAATAAACTCACAGAAGATATACGTTCTACGCGGTCTATCTTTATACGTAGATCTTTACACATTGCGTTTTATATTTCTAATTACTTATCGCGTTAGCAGGATCGTCGTATCTATTGAGACACGACCTTAGTGTGAAATATATACATTACATATATATATAAAATTATATCTTATCGCAAAGGTGCAGTGCGCTATCTATCAGATATGGCTTTTTCCACATTGGATGTCGTTGATCCTTTTAGACTTTGAATTGTCAGCTATATCAATTGCGTCTCACATCTGAACAATAGAGCTAATTAATTAGGATTTTATCGAGCTTGCCAATATAACGCAAAAATGATATAGGTGACATTAATTATTGATATGTCCTCCGTTGAATCATTGATCCTCGTTGAACTTAACTCGCTCTGTAACCATTATTCGTCCCCGATTTTTTTATATCCCCGTGGAACGTAGGTCTATTGACCCTTTATGAATCGGGGGGGGGGGGGGGGTCATAATTTCCTGCTATTTTTGTAATCGTAACGATTTCTCTTTCCGAATATTTTCCTCTTATTGGAGGGGAATAAAGCACGCTGTATAAAATATCCAAAGAATATTTAAAAAAGAAAGCGTAGAATTCTAAAAAATATTGTTGATACGAAAAATGTTATTGTCAGTAATAAAGAAATCGTATTTTGATAATACTGATAAAATAAAAGTAGTATAACTTCTTTTATAGTAGTAAAGTTGATAGAGATTTTAGTACTTTGTTCCAATGCTGAGATAATGATTAATAAAGGAATGTTGCAGTGCAAGCAAAAATTGGGGCAAACTCGTTTGCCTCTTTCCTGTAATTTATACCCGCAATGCGCGCGTATCATGCACGTGTCCGAACGAACGTGTACGTCAATTTGCCCGGTAGTATTGTTTGCTGGGGTAATCAATAGTAACTCTGTAGAAGAAAGATTTCTGAATCGTCATGATCAATAGCTCTTAATGTGTATTACGTAATTCTGCGTGGCGATGTCGTAATTCGAAAATTGTATATAATTCGCAGTAGTTATATATCACACAGTATCTTATTTGCTGTTCTTTATTCCAGTACAAAGTCATCACAGACTGCGTCGATGTCGCTTCGTTTTGCTGACTGAGCGGATTTCTAGATATTTTTATGAGAGATATTTATTGCCTATATTCGTTTAATTTCTCACAGTGACCGCAAAATATATCGAACGCTGCCGTCAGATGTCTGCAATTAAACAATATCGCATGACTTGTTGACCTAGTTTGCAAAAACAAACTAGCAATTAATACTTGTCGTTTTTTTAAGTTTTTAACGTTAATGGCATTATTTAATTATGTCAGTGTTATATATTACTTGTTATAGAGTATCTTCCAGAATTTGTGCACACGAAATAGTGCTATTCTTCTAAGAAGAAGCAACATTTTAGTAACATTTAGCAACAGAAAAAACATTTTTTAAATTGCTCTCATTTAAAATTGCTCGGATGTAATTTTGCCAAAGAAAAATATTACTTCTTCTAAATAAGGTAGAAACAGACAGGACGCGTCAAGCAGCGAGCAGCAAACCAATCAGCGAGGCGATTTTTACAGTAGCGTAGAAAATATCGCCTCGCTGATTGACGCGTCCTGTCTGTTTCTACCTTCAGAAAATCGCATTTTATGTACGAATTCTGAGACACTCTGTATAAGATGTAAAAGAAAGCATGCGCTCAATAAGTCATTTAAAGAATCGTAAACACAGTGAACAAAAAATACCGATTAGATAAGATTAATCTTTGAAGCATCAAAACATTAAGAGAGGACTAATATGATAAATTACAAATTAGACGCAAATAACATGTTGTGCAATATTCAGATATTACGAAAGACTGGACTGCTTGAATTAATACTGATAGTCACGCGGCTTTCTAAGCAATTTAGAGCGACGTTAGCATAATCCCCGTTTATTAAAATATTAAAATTTGTTGATAATAATTCCGAACGAAATAAAACGATCGTATATGTATCTCCACGTGCGATATCGTACGTAAGCTTAATATATATTCCGAGTTATTCTTCATCTTTGCTGGATGAAATATAGGGAAATTTACTCATTGCGTTAAACTGTATTTATTCTGTATGTCATCTTTTTGCAATCTTCTGATTATCGATTGCGATATTCGAAGATCTTCATCATCCGTGACATCATTTGATTCCAAACCGAAGATAGTAATCATTGTGTATCTGGCTGTAAAGTTAAGTTTGAAAGGAAATATAAAAATAAAAGATAAAGATAAAATAGTGCATTACAAGAATTTTATCATCTTATAAAAATAAGATTTTCTTTGTCCAATATTCGGGTCTCTAGTAATTCTACTTAAAAATTTATAAAATCAGTTTATCGGAATAAAATTACGGATGAATAAATCTAAATAGCAGTAAATAGAGCGTGCGTGATGTGCTCTTGAATGAAAAGGAAAGCTATCTTGAAGAAGCGTTTTTACTTGGATACAAATTTGACGTCCATCCGCTTCAAGTATCTTAAGACGGTGAATGCCGTACAGCTCAGGAACAAAGTCTTCACGAAGTTTCTTTGAGACGTGTCCATGGTCGTATTATTGCATTTTACGTACGCCGTTCATTTATGTGCGTTGATAAAAATGTCTTCCATTCCATTCCGGATCAATGACGTGATCGTTTGAAGTTGCGTTGTTTTTATTCGTAATTACATGGTCTTCAATAACGGACGCGCCAGTTCAACGATACGCGTGTCTTTTTTTATACGTGAACGTGTGAATGCGGGATGTAATTCAACTAATTTTATACAATGAATTTATTTATATATACGTCATAGATGGTGTATTTTGCGCTAAACTCTACAGAATGATCCTCCATGGTATTTGTCTGCTGCTAAATACGCTAATGTTAATTTTCTGCATTACAACTGGCACTTCTGAATTATTGTTAATTACTAGTCTCGATTACTAGACTGTCTTTGGCGTGTCGGTTTTTAGAAAAATACTCAATTTTTGATTCTCTAAGGTCTAAAATGCAAGAATGACGACGATTGAGCCGCGAGCACCGGATCATCTCGGATGCTCTTTCTCTGTCAAAAATTGATTATTTTTGTATATATATATAATCACTATTTATTGTTACCTATGTCTATAAGTGTCTGTATATATAATATATGTCGGCAAGCGTCCGGAAAAAACGTAATCACAAAATACACGCTTGTATCTCTATTAGCTAATAATGCTGTATTAATATAATGTGATTACACGTGATTTTCTTTTTTTGTCTCTGCGATACGTAGTACGAGCTACTTATTGTTTGTGTACTGACTGTTGTATGTGTACTTGTTTCTTTCTCAGGGTCTATTTACGCATTCTGCGGTGTTTTAGCGCGTGTGCGAATGTATACGGAAGCACGGACTATTATCTACGTTACATGAACTATCTAACTAATTAACTAACTTAACTATACATTCCTAGAACTACTCAGACTTCTGTTTAACATTTACCTCATATATCTCGCTTATAAGAATAACGTCATGATCGTATTTGTAATATCGACTACGGCGCCTACACGTCTTGCTTATTGATAATTAATACTGCTAGACGACTTGTTTCATATATAACATTCGGTCTTGACCATCCTTAAAGTTATTATCTAATTTGACACATAATTTTCGTATACAGTCTTAACATTTATGATAATGTTTGTATTGTGCTAAAAATATGTCACAGGCTACAAAACTCTTTTTTTCCTTTCCACAAAATTTTCTTTTTTCGCTTTTTGGTCAATACGTATGTTCCGTATAAAGTTCCCTGTGGATTATCTGCTTGATTGCTGTGATTAAAATAATGTGTTTTTTCTCTTTAGAATCTTCGTCACTGTTTGAATAATGCTACAATCGTGTATATAATCTATGCTCGTAGAATAATATCCCTATTATATGGTAAGTTGTAAATTTCATAACCAGTATAAAACGACCAGTACCAATACAATTATCACAGAGTTGTTAAGATAATGTCATATATGTGTAGAGAGTATAGAACTAGTTTCACAATACATCTTGCTACACATAAACTCTTTTATGGAAGTACATTACATAAATTATAGTTACTACAATCTTCTCTACTGTTATAATAATCTCCGAAAAATTAAATTAATGAAGTAGTATGCGCGCAAAACTGGCAGTGTGGACATTTTTATCACAAAATTAAGATGTGCTAATATATAACAAAATCGGATTTAAATGTGTCAACCGGTTTAAATAATACATTTATAATAATATAATTACATTATATTCCTAGAAACATTTAACAATTATTATTTCCTATCACTAAAATAATGTGTATAAATTGCATTAATATGCATAAAAAATAAGACTAGAAGTATCAATATTTAAATCTGGCTATGAAATTTCAAACTTACTTTCTTTCCTATACTGTAGTAAAGCTTCAACGCTAAGTTTACTAACAATAATGGAAGTTCACCAATATATCTCATATTAACGAACATCTCTCTCTATCAGACAGTAGAAAGACATACGTATATCCAATAAATAACTAACAAAATATATAATACCAACAACAACATACTTAACGCTAAATGTATATAAATAATTTAAGAACAATAAAACATACAAAATTTCCGTTCTCGTACCTTAGCACCGTTAATCTCTGGAAATAAAGTTTACATTACGACAGATACTAATACATGATCAATATACGATCATCTCGGCAGAACATTCATCCGAAATTCTAAGACCAGTCCTCGTATTGACTGCCCATGGTTCATCTCATTAAATCCGCCGCTCTCTGTCGATCTCGATGGACCTCCCGTGGATGCATTCTTTTACGATGTGAAAAACAGTTGCCGGAGCTCGCGAAAGCTTTCGGACAGTAAGGACACTGATAAGGCCTCGCACCTGTGTGCTGATTTATGTGGAATTTTAAATCCTGATTTCGCTTGAATGTCTTATCACAAAGCGGGCATGCGTGCGGTCTTAAGTCCGAGTGTGTTATGCTGTGAGCACGTAACGTCGAATTCGTTGGATACACTCTCCCGCATACATTACATGGAAACTGTACGCCGCCGTGATACTCCTTGTGTCTGAACAGATTCGATTGAGTTTTGAAACTGCAAGGAATCAAAAATTTTACTTTAATGATACTTGAAAATCCTTAGAGGATAACATCACGATTAATATATTACACAGACAATTAAAAATTCAACATTGAAATATTAACATTTGATTATGAAATATAGAACAAATAAAAAAATTATTTTACAAGAATCTAATAAAATTTTTTTAATATTTTGATCAAGTACTTATGAAATAATTTAATATTAAAGTATTATAACTTATTTTACAAGATTGCAAACGTACATTCTTCCACATATGTCGCAGCCATATTTTCCTTTAGGCCTGTGAGTCTCTAAATGCACTTTCAAATTTCCCTTTGTAGAAATCTTTTTACTGCAGATTGGACAGATGAAGTTGCTGGACGAATTGTTATCACTGTTCGTGTGAAGCACACCATTCGTAGAATAAACGTGTTGAGATAAAATAGGCTTTCCGTCGAATCTTCTCTCTCTGGGTAAATGCGACCACAAGTGATTTTGTAAGCCAATTTGCGATATAAAAGATCGGGCACATATTGTACATTCATGTGGTTTCGCTGGTGCATTAGATGCAGTTTTCCCACTGTCCTCGTGCGATTTAGAATCACTTTCATCTTTCTTCTCTTCATCCTCTTCTTCCACTTCAGTGTTTCTAAACAAATGAGAGATTTAAGTAAGCACACTCAGCTATCGATACGATCTTTATTATTAATAATATAAAATTCCTACTTGTTTGTTAAAGGTAAGGGCTCTGGTGTATGCGTCCTTGTTATTTCTTCTTCGTTATCCGAGGAATCTGAAGCTTCAGATGTAGACTGTTCCATACCACACTGCAAAAATAGCATTGGATCCACTTTTACCTCCATTTCCTCCATGCTCGGAGTGCAACGTTTGTCTTCTTGGGAATTTGATTCCGATGGTCCCAGTGGCTCGTCCTCGGTTAAAATTTCTATTACACCCTACAGATGACAGTGATGATATATAATACATGCTACAAACAAAATGTGATATATATATATATATATATATATATATGAAGAATAATCTAATACATACTTTTGTCAATATCGAATGTAATAACCCTCGGTCTTCCGTCTTCTTCGCAGTATCTTGCATATCTTTAATATTCTGCATCTCGTCGTCTTGTACAGGATTCGTATTGTCAATGTTACCATAAAGCTGCGATCTCAACTTCTCTTGGGTACGGTATGCCATCATTGCGAAGCGATGGACACCCTCCAATCTCTTGATGCACGTAAAGCAGACCATTTTTGAAAATTTGTCCTCCGATGACACCTGCAAAACATTTAAAAATGAATCTACACCTCTAGAACACGTACTTATATACTTTTTTCAAAACGCAGAACAATTATTGCAAAATTATTGCATTAATATTTACATCTGTGCTTTATATTCTACAGTATTTATAGAATATAATGTTACAGTACAGTGTTTTATATTCTAAGCATTCAAATGTGAATATACACCTCTAGAATACATTATATATACTTTTCTCAAAATACAGAATAATTATTGCAAAATTATTGCATTAGTATTTACATCTGTGCTTTATATTCTACAGTATTTATAGAATATAATGTTACAGTACAGTGTTTTATATTCTAAGCATTTAAATGTGAGTATACACCTCTAGAATACATTATATATATACTTTTCTCAAAATACAGAATAATTATTGCATTAGTATTTACATCTGTGCTTTATATTCTACAGTATTTATAGAATATAATGTTACAGTACAGTGTTTTATTCTAAGCATTCAAATGTGAGTATACACTTCTTGAACACACTATATATTTTTCTCAAAACGTGGAACAATTATTGCAAATTATTGCATCAATATTTACATTTATGCTTTATATTTTCCAAGTTAATCTATACCTTCTGCAAAATTCAATTTATTCCATAAAAAGAATTCATCAATCCAAACGCGAATGTCATTTTCAGATATTGACATCGTATAATTTATGTCAATTACATAATTATCTCATCATTTTATCGTCATCGTTACTATTTTCATTTCCCATTTCTCGTCATTATATCGCTCTTCCATTTGCACGGCAAGCGTCGCAAATTCTTCCCGCGATCTCATCCTCGATCGGCAATTAACCTAGCTTTCGCGGGCGCCGAGGTGGGAAGGAAAGGACGTTTGCCGTTCGGAAAGAAAGCCGCCCCGGTTTTTCCCTTTTATTTCCCTTCCTCGCGCGATACGTCTCGGTCGGCGCAATCTATTCCGCGCGACGTCATTTCCCGACGTCGCGTCGGCGTCCTCCGCGGACGCGGCCCTCATTTCCGATTGTATTTATAGATGTAGTCGCTTTATATATAGCGTACACACACACACACACGCGCGCGCGGAGCACGGTATACTTATTGCAATCAATAAAATGCTAATTTTTAACACTTTTGTAGCTCCGCACAAAATGGTCGCGCACGGCCGGCGTATTATCTCGCAACGTTACGCGGTCAGCCCCCCCCCCCGATAAAATCGCGTTCGCGCCGTCCCGCGGACGTCCCACGGCGAGCTCGCTGACATTTTCGCGGCTCATTAAGGGACCGGCGCGATTAATTTTTTTTCGCCCGGCGACTTTCGCCGAGGCGTAACCCGCCGTTACGCGCCGCGAAAATGTCGCCGTTATACTTAGAACGAACGAGTCGATTTATCCGCGACTCGGCCGAGCCCGTCGTGTCACTCGTCGACGATGAAAATTAAGGAGAAGACGGAATTAGGGGGGAGATCGCCCGATCGCGATCGCGAATCGCCGCGGCACCCCCGCCGCCGATTTCTCGCGACCGCGCGTCCAAACGGAGCGGAAAGTCAAAATGACACCGGACGACACCCTCGACAGTCATTTTCAGATAATTTTGGTGCCATTGTGACGTCATTTTGACGTTATCGTGACTTTCTGTTCTGCCTGGGGTCCGATCGCGCGAAAATCGTCGCGAATGGAACAGTTTCGCGGGATAGGCTTCACGGGAGAGGGGGGGGGGGAAGGATCGTGACGCGCGATCTCGGCCGATGCCGAGAAATCGGCGCCGCGATCGGCGAGCGCGGCGCCGGCGGAAATTTCAAAATTCGACGACCGGCACGTGATCCGCGACACCCGGCGCGTAGCGAGAGATAAAAAGAGAGAGACGAATTTTGAAAGGAGCAAAGAGAGAGAGAGAGAGAGACACGAGAAAAAAGAGGGGGAGAGAAAAAACCCGCCGCGCGAGGATACGCGCGAAAAAAAACGGCGCTCGCGTGGCCTCACTCACCAGGATATGCAGATATTTCCGTATTTTGGTCTGCAGGTAATGACGCCGGCCGTCCTCGGCGAAAATGTGCATCCCGTCGTCGTCGGTGGCGATGTCGGCCGCACAGATCCGGCACTGCGCCGCGGGCCGGTCCGCCCGCCGATCGCGCTGCTGCTCGAGATCGCGTGCCGCCGTGCCCATTTTTCAAAAAAAGAAACGGCGGGCGAGAGGGGGGGGGGTGCGGGGCGGGAAGGAAAAAGGGAAGACCGAGAGAGCGGCGGAGGACGAGAGAGAGAGAGAGAGAGAGAGAGAGTGAGAGAGCGAGGCGAAGGGGAGGAATAACGAAAAAAAAAAGGGAGAACGTCGTGCCGGGGGTGAGGAGAGGGGAGACGGTTTTTCTTCTCGTTCCACCGCTGGAAGACTTTTCCGCTTCTCCGCCGATCCCTCGCGCGGATGGTGGATAAACGGCGGGATCTCCACGCACGCGATCCTCACGTCGTCGGCGACGATCTTTTCTTTTTTTCTTTCCCTCCTGCCGGGGACGGGAAGCGCGGCGAGCGAGGGGCGGCTAGGACGAAACGCCGAACCGCCGAGACGTCGGCCCGCGACGCGACGTCTTCATGTACCCGGGCAGCGACGGGGCATCCTCGGTCGCGAGGAGGCGGCGGCGACGGTGACGACGACGACGACGACGGCGGCGGCGACGGCGGCGATGCGCGACCGAGAAGAAGCCGCGCGTGTCTCCGACGGCGGCCGAGAGCGGGCGAACGCGCGACGGCTTGATTATTCTATAACGATTTTCCCTCTTTTTTTGCTCCGCCGTATACTTTATGAGTGGAGCCGCGGATTGGGCGAGATTATAAGCCGCGCGGCCACGGCGCGACGCGACGCGGAGTCCGTCGTGCCCCGTGTGCTCTTTATAAAAACAGACGCGCGCTCGCCCGCGCGTCCGCGGGTAGTCGTCGGGCGTCGGCGTGCGTCCGTCCCCGTCCCGTCTCGTCGCGGTCCCTTCCCTCCCCGGCCCCCCTCCCTCCCCCCCGCCGCGCAGGGTGCCCGC
>NJRP01000011.1:2104014-2117070 GCA_003063835.1 Aphaenogaster floridana | reverse complement strand
TGTGTAGCAAGTCTGTCAAGGTCTGCTTGATTTGTTTCATTGATTTGCCATCATATTTTGTTAACAAACTTTATTATATTTCTGCCGCCAATCTGTGTCAAATTGTGTAGCAAGCTTGTCAAGGTCTGCTTGATTTTTATCATTGATCTGCCATCATATTTTGTTAACAATCTTTATTATATTTCTGCCACCAATCTGCATCAAACTGTATAGCGAGCCTGTCAAAATCTGTCTGATTCTACCATTGATTTGCTTTCATATTTTGTTAACAAATTTTCCTATATTTCTGTCAACCTTTTTGTCAACAGCATTGAATATGCCAGATCCTGTATCAAATCTGTAGCCTCTCTGTCGACAAAATTTATAGTAGACACTTTAAAAAATTGTTCTCAAGTCGAGAAGTAAGATTTGACTGTCTGGATGACACAATTTTTGTGATACAATCGCAGCATGCATAAATTTCCCATGAGAAGATGTTGAAGAACGAGATCTGTGGATACATGTCACTGTTGTACAGCGTCGCAGACAAGCCACTGGATTTGTGGTCAAAACATGTTTCCTATGGTGGTAAAGTTCGTAGAGTGAAGGACGACCTGTTGCACGGGGATAGAGTGATCGAGATTATTGGACCTCATGACAACACGATTCCCACAAGCATAACTATTCCTGCCAAAGCACTAGACGTCCTGAACGTAAAGCTTCCCATTCTTGTGCTAGTTATAAAGAATTTGAACCTGCAACTCAAGCTGGAAGTTCAAGTATATGGATGTTTTGTAATTTTATGAAAGATATCCGTATTGTTCTTAATATCTTAATGATGATTTTCTATCATCCACATGTGAAGATAATAGATAAGGGACAATATCGGAGAAGATTCTCCTTCATGACCTATAATGTTGAAAGACTTCCGAGCATCAATACAAATGTGGCTCGTATTCCATTGAGATTGGAAGAGTGTTGGAACTTCTTGGAGATAAATCTTCAGACTCTCTGTCACGAAGCGTACGGAACAGATTATGATGCTCTGCAAAGAGTAACAGTTTATCCGAATTGTCATTTAAGAAGAGTGTATCTGCATGATCGTCATTATAACGACGATGAAACTCCCGTCGAGAAGTATCAGGCCTTCTTCAATATGTACATGTTAAAGCGGGGTGTGAATTTCATCGGAAAGGCTTGTCAGACAGAAGAATATCACACAGGTTTTACAGATTCTTGAAGAAATGTGAGATACACACATATTAGCATATATATTTATTTCTTGTTTGGCTTCTAGGATCTTTAGAGCAATCTGAGTTGAATTGTTTTGCTAAAGATAATTCTATTAGTACATCATCGACAAAAGTGGATTTATGTAAAAACGCATATAGCATGGAGAAAGTGGAAAGTTTAAATCCACCTATGGATTTAAATTTGCACAATTTTAATATATTAAAAAGGAATCATATGTCACTAGATGCTCTAAACGATGCAATAAAAATGCATAATCAGGATGTTTTTACAAGACAAAGTGAATGCTTTACAAAATCTTTGGTAAATGATCCAATTATAGAAAAGTTAGAAAAAGATAGTAGTGATATAACGGAGAAAGAAGAACAACGATATGCAGTGAAAGGGCATAAGGCAGGAAACTCTTTGCAAAATATAAAAATTAATAATCATACGTTGCAACCTGCGTCTTCTATCGAGCTAAAAAGAATTACCAAGAGCCAATTTTTAAAAACGCATCTCAGTGAAATATTATTCAAATACGACAGATTTCCAAAACGTCCGCAGAAAATTCAGAATATAGGAGGTACATATGTTAACTCGAGAAACTACACATTAAGTAACAATGCCAATAATGTACAGACAGAAAAAAATAGCTCCACGGCAATAGCAAAATTTAGAAAGTCTGCCGCCGGTTTTTCGTCTGCTTTTAAACTGGATCTATCTGAGAAAATCAAGCTTGATAAAATAAGCAGTAATGTGCCTGATACTCCAAGCAATGAACATGTTGTTTCTAAGTGTAAGTACATAAAAGAGAGTGAAAAAAGTATCGCCAATTGTTTAAGATCTCTGGCTAGTATTGAAGAAGGCGCTGAAAATATGACTGAAGGTATGTCCAAACACATTCCACTTTTAATAAAAAAAAGAAGCAAAACTGGATGAAGTAAAATCATAAAGGCATCATGATGTATTTAACAACGGATAAGGCCATATCTGATTTTATAGCTGTAAATCATTCCGCGAACAAAAAACTTCTTGAAAAATTACAGAATAATGAATTCGCTTTATCGCAGATAGAACCATCAATATATGTGACAAATTGGAGAGAAACTTATTGCTAAGAAAAGTTTATAGAGAGATGGCACAGATAAAGGTATTGGTATCATGGGAAAAATATGTATAAAGAGGAAAATATATATCCATATTATTTTTTATCCATATATAGCAATAAGCACAATTCTTAATACATAAACGTATGACACATGATCTATATTCTACTAAGTAAAAAATTAACCTTAAAGAATTATATATTACTTGTAGTTTTTTGAGCAACATATAAAGTTGAGGCAATCATCAATAAATTATATTTTATTTTGAGAGCAAGTCGAACAAATTTTTAAAGAAACATTTTGTCGGACGATTCTTCTTTCCTTTACTAAAAGCGCGCGTATTCCTTCACTAATTCTCAACATTTTGCCTTGTTTTGAATGGGCAGGAATAATTTAAATTCCGCCGGCAATTCGTCCTCCGAATACAATCGATCTGAAAAGTACACCCGTCGTATCCTACAATTAGCATGAATTTGGACCCTCAATGTCTCAACATAATTCGTTCCATAGGCACGGCGTGTGAAGTCAGCCAAGTTGAACTGTATTTGATTCCATCCGTCGTCCAACCTCATCGGCATAGTACATATGAATGGTTTTACTCTCGTCGTGGATTGATAATTGCTAGCACGAAATCTACGGCGTACATTTTTGTCGTCGATTATCTGCAACATGTAAACATATTTTTTCTTATATTAAGAAAGAGAAAAATTGACAATTTGTTGAATGAAAGAGTTTCTAATCTCTTTAAATATATTAAATAGTTTTCTGGGGTGACGCGTGGCTCCTAAGATAGGTTAAATATTTTTCTTTAAATTTCTACGGCCGGTATTCATAGTCCGTTCTTATTTTAAGACCGTCTTAAGTAATATCTTAAGATGCTAATACAGCTCCGTGATTGGCTTATGACATCTTAAGACTGTACTTAAAATGGTCTTAAATATAAGATCCGACTATGAATACCGGCCTATGTATATTAATACAATGAGAAGCTCACCTGAACCTCGAATGTGAAGTACTTCTTCAGATTCTTGATAATCATCACCAGAAAGGGCAACTTTATACCCAAAGTCTTCCTTGGATCTGCAGGACATGTGATATACGTTGTGCTAACGTTGCTGCCCAGTATCTCCAGGACGAGGCTCTGGATGTCGTTGTCAGTGATCCTCTTGATATGTCCATTTCTCACCTTTTTATCCCAGATTTGCAGCGGCTTGCTGCCGATGCTGTACAGGATGGATAGAAAACCGCTTTGGAAGGTGTTCTTGAACATCTTCGGATTCGCTCAAGATCCCACTGCTCTGACAATTTTCCCTGATCTAGGTTCCAAAACGAGGCTCCTTCTCTTCTACTTTCTTGTCAAGCCTGCAATATAAATTAGCGTGATAAATTCGGTCGATTCCTCGGCCGTCGATGGACACCCGAAGCTAACCTTCTTCCATTTTAAATTAAATAAAGTGTGCTAAATAATCCCGGAGCGGGATTGAAGGCACCGCATCAACATCGGCAAAAAAAGAAAGGACCGAGTTGAAAACACGTTACAAGCGACGGCTTAGAAAATTCATGCTTATACTCGAGATAATAATTTTTCCGCTCTTTACGCATCGGTCGTCGTTTCACTTTAATTCATCGTTTCATGAGTTGTCTCACGGAATATTAGCGGCGACTCTAACCTATAATCGAATGTTTGATCGATACATCGCTCCCTAATATATATTCGTGTGAATATATCAACATGGACGGAGTTTCAACTTGGAGGCGTCGGACTTTAGCAAATTGTCAGAATAATAAACTTAAAACTATTAGGATTATAGATAAATTAAAATTTCAATTGCATTCATTAAATTTCTTCGTCTTTTTGAGGTTATAACGATTTAACTGATGTCAAATATATTGCACATGAACAAATCGCGGCCCGCGGAATGCGGATTGCCGAAGGCAGTGGAGGACCTCTTGTAGCAAAACGATGAATTACAATGCATTCTTTCAAGTTTTAGATTCTCAAGCAGCATTATTGCAGATACCTTATCTTTTGATTATGCAATTTAAAATTTTATATAAATTGTTTGTATGTCTTGTATAATTTTTCTTTTATAGTTACCGCACATTAATAAAGACATTATTAGAAAATCCCATCTTTTGTCGGTAAAGAAACCTTTGTATCCCACATCGCATAGAATATCCGATATTTAACAAATGATTTGTTTTCAGCACAAATCTTTTTTTTATTTAGATCTTCAAGTTTCGTTAATATAAAATCTAGAAAATATGTATTCATAAAATTCTTTATAGCAATTAGATAAATTAAGAAATATTACATATTAAACAATTGGATATCACAAATCTCGCAAGTATTTACCAAGTAAACCGATACACTTGACAAAGGGTGTATTTTATTCAAACGGAAGAGATAAGGATAAGTGAAAAATATTCTGATATTCGTGTGCCACCTTGTCATGCGTATATTTGAAACGCACAGTAAAAAGGCCATATACATGTACGTGAAACCTTTCTACGATCGTTCTCATCAACGTCAAATACAAACTGATGCGGATAGAGGAAAGCAGTAGATTCCTATACGTCGTACAATTCACTTTCGAAAATGCAATTAAAGCTTCATCGGTACGAATGATCTCCTCGATCGTTAGGGCTTGTTTATTCCAAGAGGCAATCATTCTCGATGAAGGCTGCCGAGGACTCGCATTATGTAACTGTGTTTCATCAGCGTACACGTTACAGCTACGAACAAATTGCTTTACTTAAATTGTAAATCTAACATAATCGGACTACATTACGGTATCGTATACGGTACTTTCTCTCGCGCTCGGCGCTCGTTCTGACAACTCATTAAAAAATTGCGAGAAGATAATATATTTTACAGAAGCTTTACATAGCAAATGTTGTAACGTAATGAAACGGCAGCGGTTCGATCCTCCTAATACTAAATCGAAAGTAAGCAAACATTTCGTAGCGTTTGTATATGTGTGACGGCATTAAAACGAAATGACAAAACGCAATATAGATTACGCATGAAACTAGTATTTCGCAATCTCTTCTTCTTCCTAGACAATGCCGACGCATCAGCTTGTGCTTCCTCAACACTTTGCAGATTCAAGTTCGATGCGTTGACTTCGCAACGCGAGCTTTTCTCTCTCTTCAAAGTGTCGAAGGACTTCATTTCCGGTATCTCGGTAAATTGATACGTTATATTCGCTTATCTATTCGTTAATATTAACTATACGGTATTACAGTTCATAGCATGAAATTGTTTCTTCCTTTTCCCTTTCTCTTGCAGCGTACGCGACGTAAATTGTTCAATTCGCATCTTCGTCCAGTTCGGCTCTTGAAAAACTATATGCATATAATGGAATCTACCACCGTGTCTCATAATACTGAATGCCACATGAACAAGAAAGGCCCACTTATGAAAGCGATCGATATCAGGCAAAACAAAACCCAACTAGAGTCTCGAAGAGTCAATAAATAATTTTCAGCGAATGTCTCAAACAAATCTCGATTTAATCGACATATCCATCATTGCGAACATTTGTTACAAATTTTCAATGTACCGAGTATCGGGCATTATGAATAAAAATGCGCACGAGTTTAGTGAACAATAATACAGTTTACCAACCGTTTATACAGTTACGGTTTTATAAACTGTTTGTATTTGTTGTTCAGTAAATCGCGTATAATACGAGAACAATGAATAGAAGATAGCAGAAGTCGCTTGGTTGAGAATGCCGGTACAAAGCTCTGTGTCGTTACACCGTGTCAATAAAAGGCAACGTTCGTAAGTTCGCGCGAGGCGCATAGAACTTAAGTTTAAGAAGTAAAAGTTACGTGAATATTCAAAGTTTGTACCGTTTCTCAAAAAATGTTTATCTTCATTCATTATTAAGTCTCTTCCACTCTAGTATTCTTCTCGTTTTCCGACAGTAATACAAAATTCACCGTTGTTCCAGGATTATTTTACTCAAGTAAAATTAAAACAATTTCGTAATAGTCTTGACGCAACGGGGCAAATTTTGAATTATTGCCTTCTTTTCCTTTTTTTCTCTTTTTAGATTTTACCGAAATTTCCGATGCAACGTATCATTACTGTCTACCTGCGAACGATAGGTGTATGGAAATTTCTATTCCCTTCGCTTCTCAACCAGACAAAATTCGCCATTTTTAGGGTGCTTCTCATTGAGATTAAAACAATTTTGTAATGGTCTTGATGCAACGGGACAAATTTTTAGTTACTATCTCTTTTCTTCCTGTTTTATATTCACCGAAATTTCCTATACAGCATATCATTACCTTTCACCCGAATGACAGATGTATGGAAATTTCTATTCTCTTCACTTCTCAATATTTTACGATACATGAATATATAACCCCAGATTGCTTCTGGCCCCCCGTAGAAAAGCAAATTGGGGCATAGGGACAGTGTATATCGCATTACCTATGTTTTATCAATTTAAACGTTAGCTACTTAATCTTTCACACAATCGTTTAATCAACATGTATCTCTAGCGCACGTAGCCAGAGTTTACTCTGGAAAAAAACGTGATTTTATGTATAATTTTTATATGTGATTTAATAGAAATAAGTTTAATAATTAATAACTTCTTCAAATGAAGCGACAAAAAATATACAAGCAAAGAATATAAAGTGATCAATTCCGAAAAGCCGAGGATTTAAAAAAAAGAAAAAAAAAAAGAAAAACCATTACGATTATTAATTTATATAATTAGGTAACAAGACATAGCTTTTTATTCATGATAATATGGAAGTTAAGGAATTCAATTGAGAAATTAAGAGATGGTCGCATTTCATCTCCAGGTCGTGTGACTTTTTTTTACTTAACGTTTCCCTAGTGTTCATTATATATTATAGATTGATCCTAACTGGAGAATGACCATTTTGAATCATTGTAGATAAGTATATTGTGATCCTGTCAATGAAAACGTTACAATAAATACAGCAGTTATATCTGTCACTGCTAGGATCGCAATCACGATCAAGCACCAATAATGTCCCTCGCGATTACATAGTACTATTAATTTTGCAAGAACTATAATATGCGAATTGTTCAATGATACGCTATTGTAATTCATAACAATAGATTTCCGATAATCACAGAAACTTGTAATTGTTCACTGTAATTAATCAGACGTTCCTAGTCATTAAACGAAAGAATTCTTACACAATTACTAAATACATATCGCTTATTGGTGCTTGAACGGTATTTCAATATAATTAAGACACTGCAAAAGATTAGGAAGATTTCATATGATACATGCTAATAATTAATTTAAATAATTTTAAATAAATTGATTCAGATTTATATCTATTCAATCATATTTCATTATATTTCAATGTAAATGATAAGTAACTCAACAATATAAATATTAAACGCATAAAATGAAAATATCTAGATTCTAGATCATGCATAACACTTTTAAATCTTTGACAAATTTTTCTGAGGTAGATATAAATATATTTTTACATTTACAAATATGGCCAAATTATTGTACAGTAGATTTTTCCTATATAGATTACTATATAGAAAAAAAAAATGATTTCATAAGATAGTTTTTTTTTAGTAGATCAGATTTCTTGAATAAAGGAATCGGATCTAGTAAAAAATTAACCAACAGAACCACGGCTGAGACTTTCTTGGCACATTTGAAAAAAAGTCTCTGTCGAGGAATAGCACATTTTCAAATGTGAAAATGGCATGATCAATATTAATATTACCAATTTTGTAAAGAACTTTATATAATAACAATGGAACTCATTTAATTTTCTTTTGCAGTGTCCTAAAGAAGCATAAATATAACTCAACATTATATATGTCTTAAGTGCTACTCAGTTACTTATCAATAGCTCCATCCATAATGTTATTTTTAACTTGAATGCTAATGTGTATTCCATCACCAGACGCACCTTTGTCCTTCTTCACTTGTGCTGCATTCGAGGCATTATCAAGCCCCAATTTACTAAGAGTACGAAGCGCCCTTAGAGCCGCCTGATTGCGGCTCGCGGTTATTGTCGCCCCATTACCGTGACAAACTTGCGGTGGATCAGTGCTTAGAGACACAAGTGATAAATATTCCTTGTTTATAGACACTCCCTGGAATATTAATGAAAAATAATGGTTTAATTGGATGATACATCAATATCACATTTTATGTTCACACATGTTTCATTTTGCTTTAATTAATTAGAACTATTAATATTCTTTTAAATCAAACTTTAGATCGCGATAGATTACCTTAGGAAAATCGCTAAATTCTACGCTGAAATTAAATAACTGAGATAAATAATGCAATTGATCCTTGGGCGAAACACCAGCCGTATTTTGCTGTTGCTGTTCGCGCAACTCTTCAGCGACTATTTGTACGCTGGGTCCATTCCCCAGTTTAGATTCTTGACCTCCGTCCACCAATAAAAGACCAGGTACTAATTGGCGGCCTATGGTACCTAAAGAAAGATGATAAAATTTTAAAATTTATCGAACACAATTGCGACCGATGTTTTTCCTTACCTCCTACCGAGTGAGGTTGAGTGTCGTTTATTTGTTCATCCTCGAGAAATGTAACTTTTCTAGGCTTTGATTCCGTGTTCTCGCTTTCACCCGTTTTTATGGATGGTTTTGCGGGTTGCGGCGATGGTTTACTGTATCCCAATTGTGTTAAGAGAGCCTCAGCTGCGGCTCGCTTAGCCAATTTCTTGTTAGGTCCGATTCCTTGGGCGGAGTGCTGGCCCATTGTCACTTCCATGACAAACTCTCTGCGTCTCGGTGCGCCCTTCTCGTCTATCAGATTGTAAACTGGTTCCCTCTCTCGTTTCGCCTGTTGAATCTGAACCAGTCGGGAGACCGGGTTGACCTCCTCCGCGGCTTCATTCTCCGAACGGGGCTCTTGATAAACCTTGATTAAATTACGAGATTTCTTCTTCGTCGCTGGTGGCTTACGTTTCACTCGCATCGCTCGATTCTGTATGGTAGCCGGTAACGGAGGAAGACGTTTCAATTCGTCTAACATCAACTCGGCAGCGCGTTTCTTCGACACCTAAGAAAACAGAAATGATATGAGCATCAGAAATTACATGTCATTATCTATCATTCTTTTATGTGAAAGGTTTGAGAGATTACTTTTTTCGAGGATCCTTCTCCCACAGTAACCTTTTCGCCGACGGTACATTTTGTCATGAAGGTTCTTATATGAGGTTTACCGCTTTCGGATACGACTTCGAAACTGACTGGCAATCCGCGTTTCAGAGCGGTCTCGTGAACAAGAGATACAGGACTCTTCAACTCAGCGTTTGGATCATCAATGCCACTCAGCGTGCCATTCTCATTGGTGTTGTTGGTGGTTGCGATCTCTTCCGGTAGCGGTAACTGACGTAGCTGTTCCAAAGCTCTGCTAGCCGCATCGTGACGTGCTGCTTGGCCCGTTAAACCTCTACCCGTAAACTCACGTTCGCCAACCTTCAAAGTGACGAGATACAATCCCTGAAGATCCGTGTTAACTCCACGATTGTACGCGACTCGTGGATTGTACATTCGTGGAAAGTTACTGAATCCGTGTGGCATAAATTGATGCTGCAAGGCAGCCGGAGGAGCTTGTCGGAACGTATAAACAGTAGGTTCACCCCGTTTCATTGCTAACGCATTCAATTCGACAGTTGGCGGCAAATGTCCTGTAATGCAAAACGGCATGTTTAGATAAATTAAATAATATTGGAGAATTCGTGGATTTTATAACTGTAACTGAAAAAAAAAAAGATATTATAAGTCAACATTACCATACAATTATAGCTGCTTATGCTAAGAAAGATATAATATTGCAAATCAATATTATTATATTATAATTCCATGAATATAGAATTCATAATATGAAATTACCTGAACCTGTCGGACATTTGCCCAAATGGCCGATTCTCATAGCCTTGGTAGGTTTAGGTGGAGGTTGACGGTACCAAGTTTTTGTCAACGCTTCGGTCGCCGCGCTATGTTGAGCCTTTTTTATACTAGGACCTTCAGCGACATATTCTTCCTCACCCAGTTTCAACGTCACCGTAAATCTCTTCTTGTGCGCCGGTCCCTGCTCATTGGTCAGTCTATATTGATGTTGAATCCTATTAAATCTCGCCAACTCGTTTAACAAGCACATGGGTGTTTTTTCTTTCATGTTTGCCAAAGCTGGATTGGTTGCATTGGCATGATTCTGACCAGACGCATTATCATCTCTGGACTCTCCATTGGCATCGTTCGTTATCGCCTTCGATTGCTCCACATTTGGCTGCTGCGGCACATGTTGCGATTGTTGTTGCTGCGGTTGCGATTGCTGTACCTGCTGCTGCGATGGCTGTGACTGTTGCGGAGACTGATTCTGCTGATTGTTCGGTTGCTGCTGTTGTGGCTGCTGATGTGGATACTGAGGCTGTTGCACATTTTGAAGAGTCACAGAAACTGTGTTTGCTTGGTCCTTCATGCTAACGCTAACCATGGTATCTGAAGTAAACGTTTCGAATCAATTTTTACATTAATAATTAAACACAAGGATAAAATTTTTTACTGTGTATCCGTATTTACTGTTTGTACTGTGCGTATTCATGCCCATCAACATTGGCTGTCTCGGACTTCCATGCGGCGGGCCAGGATGCTGCATGTGATGCATATGCTGTTGATGGGGGGGCATGGATAATATTTGTTGATGCGGATTCCGGTGTGGTAGCAAATGCTGCGGCTGATGTAGTTGGGGCATACTAGCCTGCTGTATAGGCCGCATTGGTCCTGCCATTCTGTAGAATCATTTTTGTTTAATTATAATGAGTCTCTTGACTAAATTCCTGATATTTATTTTAACAAATATGTAATTATTATTGCCTCTATTGTATATAAATGTATTTAATCTTTAACAGTGATTCTTTAAAAGTTCTCACTGTACAGAGACATTACAATGACACATCATTAAATTACTAAACAGAATCGTTAAGAAGTTTCTTAGTCAGTTTTTAATAATTTATACATATATTTACATGATCTGGTAAAGTTATTTACTTCAATTCTACATCTATAAGACTAGTATTCTTAGAGTAGAGTAACATTCCTATTACGCTTTTTCTTGGATTCTGTCGTTGCAAAAACGTCAATATAAGATTTGATTACAGGATATTAACCTATTATGATCTCGAAGTTGATTTTGCATCGCGTGATGTTGGTGGCGTAACATCTTATGAGAATCTACACAGACAAACCTGTAAAACGAAAGATCAAATTCATTCAATCCTGTTTTAATACGTTTCAGATGACGGAGTTGCGTGGCGCACACGTAAACAGATCTTTTACATCCGTGCCACGCAACCAGTCAAAAGGTAATCAAATTTTCCATCGTGTTCAAATATATAACACATCTGTCTTCTTTTCTATACATCGATAAACTCCCACGTAGCAGTCAGCAGACTACAAACCATTTTTCTGCCGACTTTGCTAATCGGTGAAGGAGAATACAGATAAATGTTTCACGATGATCAACAACAAACAAGCGATCTACGAATTGCTCGATTTTTGCCAATCAACAAAGGAGGACGCAGCCGAGCATCCTCGGTTACTCTGAAGAGAAGAAAAAAAGTCCAAATCCGAAATTTACTCCGAAGTGCAATTTCCAGCGTGCACGCGGTATCCCCCGTTTCTCTTCCCCTCCTCCATATGGAGACGGACGCGGCTTCCAGGGGACGCGGGTTCGCGCGCGATTCACGGCGGGCGTGAACCCGATCCGGTCGGCCTGGACGCTGAACGGGGAAGACGATATAACCTTCCCGCGAAGGAAGGGCGAGCCGGTATAACGGGCGGTTTGTCGCGCGGGACGCGGATCCCGCGGCAACGTCGTCGTCGCGGCCGCGCGCAATCTCGTACGCACGATGCGTGCCCGGTTGCGACGCGCGAGCGACGTCGGCGCGTCCCTCCCGTCTCTATAAATAAAATTCCGCTTCCGACAGAATGGGCTTGGTCCGGCGACGGCGACGGCGGCGGCGGCCGTTCGAGCCACGCCGCGCGCGCGGCGCGCGACACCCTTTTTTTGCTCGCTTTTCGCACACTTACCCGATCACGTTCGCTCTATTTCGCGGAAATTTAGTGCGTGTCGCGCGACACCGTGAAATTTCCGGCGAAACAGACCCGCTCCGACGCAAACGAACACCGCCAGGCCCTCGGCACGGCTATTGGCAAACAGTAAAGAAAAGTACTCCGTAGACTAAAATGCGGCCATTTTGATGTGGAGCTAGCGGCGGAGCGTGACGTCACCTTCGACGATGGGTAATACAACTTGCGGGAAAGAGCCGCAGGAGTAGCGAATACCACCTATGCGATAAGGAGTCGAATTTCTATTTGGGATTTCCTTCGAGTTTTTTTCCTTTCGATCGCGATCGGGAAGGAGAAGCTTTCTTTGCGATGACTTTTGGAACTTTGTACTGTTCGAAAAATTTAATTGCAGTCGTGAATCACTTGCGCGAAAAGCGGTTGAAGTTATGTATATATATTTAAAAGTTATGTACATTTAAAATGTGAGCAAATCAAACGAATATGATATCTTTTAAGAATTACGAGAATTATTATGAATTCAAGTTTATGTACAAACATTCAACAGTTATGTATATTCAAGTTATGTAGGGGAACCCGGGGCATAACGGGAACGCTAAGGTTTATACAAGTTTACAACGTATTAAAAATAAATAAATGAACTTT
>NJRP01000011.1:2050730-2071073 GCA_003063835.1 Aphaenogaster floridana | reverse complement strand
ATTAAAAACAAATTCAGCCCAATATCTCCAAATTTGCGGAAGTTACAGCAACCACGGACATTTCTCAAAAAATTCAAAATTTTCTTAATATGAGCGCAAAAAGAACCTCGTAACCGATCATCGCGCAATTCAATAGGAACCTTTCTTAAAAAATTCTCTTTCGATTAAAAAAAAAGCAACCCAATATCTCAAAAATTGCGGAAGTTAGAGCAACCACAGACATTTCTCAAAAATTTAAAAATTTAATAAAGAGAGAACCTCTTTACCGATCATCGCGCAATTTAATAGAAACTTTCCTTAAAAAATTCTCTTTCGATAAAAAAAAAAAGCAACCCGATATCTCCAAATTTGCGGAAGTTACAGCAACACGAACATCCACACATACATACACACATACACACATACAAATAGACATTTTGTAAAAATTGTAAATTATTAACGTTTAAGAACATTCTAAACACATTGACCTTAAAAAATGAAAATATGAGTTAGCCAACATATAAATTTTCGACGTTTTAGAACATTCTAAACACATTGGCATTGAAAACTCCAAAAAATTTATTTTAACGAAAACAAAGCTTCCTCTATGAGGAAGCAAAATAGCCAAATTTATCTAAATCCAATTTCCATAAGGATTGTGCGGGGTTCTTTGTTAAAAATATAAAGTGTGCTAAAATTTTTGAGCGATATATATACCCCTACAGCACGAAATATTGCTACAACATTGCAGGAATATTATTTTGTAAGATTGAAATATTTCATAAAATATTTCTGAAATCTTGTAACAACATTTCTATGTCCGCATTTAAACAATATTTTGCAATATTTCTGCAATGATTCTAAAATATTTTTAAAAATAACAAAGCATAAAACGGCAATTAAGAGTCAAGCGCTGGCGACAGTGCGCAATAGATAAAATATAATGTTTTTTAATAAAAAATCATGATGTAACAATAAAATCGGTTTTATTGTTACATCATGATTTTTTATTAAAGAACATTGGTTTTATTGTTATATAATGATTTTTTATTAAAGAACATTATATTTTATCGTGTAAGAAATTGTAAGACGAGACTCAACTGGCAAGAGATAATACTTATATTTGTCACTACGTATCAACCATACGGATTGTGGTTATCTACGAGTAACAAATTTTAATATTAATAATGCTAAAGCATCTAGATGATTCCCCCCCTCCCCCAACACCCACCCATTATATTTTATCTATTGCGCATTGTCGCCAGCGCTTGACTCTTAATTGCCGTTTTATGCTTTGTTATTTGACCTTATTGAGAGTCAATTATTTATATATTATTTGATTATTTTTAAAAATATTGTATATATATTCCTGAAACATCAATTTAATTTTCAGATAATGTCTTAAATATTTCTAAATACTAAATTTCTAAATATTATGCTTATTAATTTCTTTTGTGCAAAGACACAATCATATCGCACTTAGTGTATACATAAATCATGCACGAATTATGACATGTCCGAGCTTCGGTTATATAGACAGTCCGACAAATTTTACATTCGAGAAACGACACCATCTAACGCCAGTTCTAGAATATCCGAATACATAATCAAAATATATTGTAATATTTCTAGAATATTTCAATGTATGTGATTGAATTATGATATTGCAGTAATATCTTGCAACATTTCCTGTGAAATATTAAAATTACAATATTTCTACAATATTCTTGCAATATTTGTAATATGTCGCACTATTGAAATATTCCTGCAATCTTTTAGCAATATTTTGTGCTGTAGGGGTATAGATATACATATATAGCGATACATATATATGTATACATATATAGATATACGATCTCGCTTTTAGAGTAAAAGAGACAACGGCAGAATAACTCCAAACAATCGTTCACTTTGGATCTCTTCGTCGTTTCAATTCATTTTGGATCTCTTCTAATAACAAATAAAAATCTTCTTTTTTCTTTATTTATATGTATTCAAATAATTCTATAAACATATAATAAAATAAGATGCGATGTGTAGTGAAATAAATAACATGAAGAAAGATATATACTTTAAGAAAACTGTTTGCAATAATCCTAATCGCATTAACATTGATTACAATTTTTGAAAATTCTAATTGTCAACAAACAACTCTCTCAAAAAAATTTTTTTTCTTTGTACGTTGTAACAAATTATTCTTGTAGGGAGATTTAAACGCTTAATATTATGTTTACGTATTTCAAATTATATAAATACAATAAACTTTGACAATGAGCTCTTAATTAAAGCCTTCGGTTGCAATGATAAATGATAAAAATTCACAATATACATTATTTATTTTAGCATGCTATGTCTCATCATAAAGAACAAGAAACTGGAATCTAAAAAAGAATCGTTATTATTATTACTACTCTATTTATTCTCATGAAGTAACAGTGGATATATTATTAGCAGCTATACTTTGCAACTATTAAAAATTTTAATATTTAATTAGTTATTTTTACTGTTAAATATTGTTTATTTATGGCTAACTCGAGTTTCGAGAAAGTACAAGCGGTAAGAATCGGTTTTGATATCAAACTTTTCAGAAAAACAAGATGTTGACGATTCCATGGCTTTTCGTAATACAAATGCATTGTACATTATTTTTATCAAAACAAATAATTCAATGTCTTTGTTTCTCGACTTTTCACAATTAGAAGTTTACATTTACATATTTTTTATTTTACACAGAAGACAAGTTTAATAAACGGATTTGAAGTCTAAACGAATTGTAATGCAGTGTAAGTAAATATTTGATGACCGGAGACTTTAGTAGCGCTGCAAACCACAAAATCTTTAGAATTTTTTGAATCAAGTATATTTATTTTTAGGAATCATAGAAGTATCGAGACGCCGGTGTCCGTGTAATAAGGATGGTTCGCCATGGATTGCAGGCTTTACATCGAAATCTTCAAATCGGTGTAGATCGGTAATTGTACGGCGTAAGCAGGTTGATTGTTTTCGCTGACGAAGATAGCGCCGTTCTCTCCTTTTTCAATCAATTCCACGATAGCAGTTGCCACATGCTCGGGTCTGTTAAACGAAACATTATGTAGATTTACCACAAATTCTTCTTATACATCACTTCTTTGATTAATACAATCGAATCGTAAAAGTAATATGAGAAAAGAATGATTTCGTTTATAATTTATTTCAAATACAGTTGTGATGAGAAGATATATACATACATTAATTTATAATTTCATTTATAATTTAGATTCAATTTTTTTTATTTATAATGATCAATTTCTATATTAATGTTAATTTATATTACTTTACGATTTATTATAATTATTTATTACAAAAATATATCTATTGTATAAAAAAAGAAAACAATATTTGCAACCTACGATTGACTCTCAATCGATGTCATCTCCTTAGCGGCGATCTCGTCGTCGAGGAGATCCATCGCGTAGGCCTTGCTTGACATATACTTCGAGGCCATGTCAGTGGTTGTAAGACCAGGACATATTATCAATACACGTACGCCTGTTTTCTCATAGAAGGTCTGAAAGTATGCAAAAAATATCAGTAAAACAGTCTATAATATTTTAATCGTTCCAGCATCCAGCACAAGATAAAATAACAGCGCTATGGCTCAAATATGAGAAGATCAAATAGATAAATTTTCAACTTGCATATAGAACTGCATTTGTTATTTATTTATCGAAATCGCATTTTTACCAGCAACGATGAGGTAAATCCGACGATGGCGGACGTCGTTCCGGCGTAAATCGGTGCGAGCGGATTGCCTTGCAAGCCAACTATGGAGGACATGTTGACGATAGTACCACCTTTTCCATCCTTGTGCTTCCCCATGTGATTCAGGCCCAGTATCGTACCACGTACAACCCCTTTCTGATTATAAATGCGATGAAACAATAAGAGCATTTAAGAACAACAAATCTTCAGTAGGAATAATAAATCGATCTCTCCTCACTTACGTAATTAACATCAACCATTGGCTCCCATTCTGCGTCGTTCATGATGCCAGCATTATTGATAACAATGTCCAATGTGCCAAATGACTCTACTGCCTTTTCGAAGCAAGCTACACAAATTGTAAATGTTTAAAAAAAGCTTCTGTTCGTGGAAGAAAATATTTTATAAAAATTATATAAAGTTAAATTAGAAATACAATATTTCTTATATATATATTATCTTTCTCCCCCGAAATATAGTTAGATTATTAGATTAATTAGATTATTTTACGTATTTTGCAAATCGGAGTATGAATTTCTCAGATAAACTGATTATTTACTATAATAATTTTTTATTATAATACGAGTATTACATGTTGCTCAATGAGTTTGCAAAAATTATGCCGTTTTAATAAATAACGTAATCTAAAATAAGTTACAAACAAATAATCAAGAAGATAAAAAGTGTAATTTATGATAATTGATGATAAAGTGGAGCTTTTTTATGACAGAATTATTGATGTATTGTAATATTATTCGTACATTGTGTTTCATAATTTTGAATAATATGCTTGATTACAATTAATATCATAATTAATATTAATAATTAGTGATCATAATTAATACGATACCCGTAAGTTCTTCGGCATTCGTCACGTTTCCAACGAGGAAAATGGCATGATCCACACCGAATTCCTTCTCCAATTCCATAACAGCATTTTCGCCGTTTAAATCAGGCAAATCTATAATTGCAACGGCCTGCAATGCGCAATTATTAAGATAAAAATGCTTCTTATTAAAATATCATTCATATTTTATTTACATATGCTTAAATTCGTTGTGCTTGCTAATTCGATATTTATATTATCTTATTGTTAGTGTCACAAAAATGTGATACAGCAATTCGCAGAAAATATTCGCCAAATTGTATCGTATTGTTTCATATATGTATTTTTGCTAAATTACCCTCGCTCCGCCTCGAAGTAATTCTCGAGCGGTGCAAAAGCCGATACCGCTGGCTCCGCCGGTGATGAGCGCAGTTTTCCCTTGAATCTCCATTATAAACGCGTTGTGTTCGATATGTGCTCTCGAAACAGCATGAACTGTATTATGCGAATTTTAAATCACACTGACGGAGCGATCCCGTCCAGCACCGATCCACAAATGCGAATTTGCCAGATATCGCTAACGAGGAGACGCTGGACATTGAAATTCGAGAAGTCGAGCGTACATGATAAAATATCAGATGCGGATAGGGATAGAAATCGGATAATGCGAGCTCGTTCTCGAGGTAAACAAGATCGGATTTGCGCATCTAGACGAGAAGAAGTATGAGGAAAAAATCGCTCGATGTTACACGAGGGACGCGTGAAATATAATCGAAACCGCTAAAAATGTGAGAGAAACAATTCATCCATTTCTTAACGCTGTGTAAGATATCCCCAGATAGAACACAAAATTATAATAAGATCATAATGACATCAAGTAGAAGTCATTTTAGGAAAAATCATTATGACGTCATTCGATACACTTTTTATAATCATTTTGTGATGAATTCTTGATATAGCAATGATTTTTAAGTGGTTTTTTAACTAAAAAATCTTCTGAAAATCATTGCTATATCAAGAATTCATCACAAAATGATTATTATGATGATGTCATAATAATTTTTCCTAAAATGACTTCTACTTGATTATGTCATTATGTTATTATGATTTTGTGTTCTACCTGAGTCATTATTAACGGCGGATAGAATTATCATCTCGGGAATATGAATAATAGGATCAAATTCATATGAAAGAATTATATTGTTTTCTTAATTAGTGGTCGGGGGAAAAATAATTCTTGTAAAAAATACAAAATTATAAAGGTGTATTTATGAGAAAGAGAGAAAAAAATAGTTAATCCGTTGATTTTATTAAAAGGCAATGCATTTTATTGGCAAGATTAGCAACATACATATTGTGTAACACATAACAAAAACGAAATCGCCACTGATCGTTTCATCGATGGAAAGCTACAATAAAGGATTACTCGAACAGGCGATATTATCCGAGAACAAAACTCACTAGCTAGCTAGACATCTGACCGACGTATCGATCTGAGCTTTGCAATTCGATTAATTGCACATCAAACAAATTTTCTTGTGATTCCTAACACCTAATATCGAAAAAACGTGATCGCGTCGAGTGTCGTGCTTGCATTTAGGCTACAGATTCTAACTCTATCGCTACACCGTCTCTAAATATTTTTGTCTCCCTCAAAATACTGTAGAAAAATTATAGACACGATTGGATATATAGTTCCATTTGTAGATTAATCGTCCGACGGATTTCGGTTTGCATTCTCGGTTACAGGTAACTGATACAGATAACTCTCGAAACACGTATCATCGAACTTCGAAGTGGAAATTGGCACAGACAAAACTTTCAATTTTTTTATCAAGTTTCTAAAATCGTACAGATTATCTATCCTCCTTAACAATTAACTTAATTCATTCAAACAACATATTTTTGTAAAGCAGACTAATTCTATCAGTCGGTTATTCTAATGTTTCTAATAATGTTTTAAATAACACATTTTAATTAATTTGTAAATATATTCTATATGAAAATTGTGTCTGGTCGTGTTTTACACTTTTATTTGTTTAATTATATCCCACACAGCATGCATATCCAAAAGACGTCCAGAAGATATCCCGAAGACATCTTTAGGCGATAGGATATTTTCAGGATATATTCTGGACGTTTTTTGGATATGCATGCTGTGTGGGATATATTATTTTATTCCTTCTTTAGAGCTAGATGTAATTAATAGAGATTTGCCACATTTCGTGAAGGGGAAGTTTTCGTGGATCCGGAGTTACTTGCATTAGTCATTATAAGAAACGTATGTAATCTTTCTCCCTTTTTTGTACGCTTCGAGAGCGCGAAAATAAACGCTTATTTCTTTCATTCTATCTCTCTCATACGCTCTCTCCCTGTCTTCCTCATACAAGCAACAAATACAAAGTGTGTCTCTATTATACTCGACCTGATGAAACGCGATTACATTACGTGCAGCGTTATTAAACGGAATGGCGTTAAAGGAATCGTCGACATGTGCATTGAGAAAAATCACATAAGTTACGCGACGGTTACAGAGTGCGGCAGGATTTAAGTGTCATTACGATAATTTCCGTCGGTGGAATACACAGGTGTCCGCAACGCCTACAAATTTCTCGAGAAATTCCTACGAATTCCTCAAGCTCGGGAATCCTGACAAGCCAACACTAGAACTACCAAAGCAGTCAAAATGGGTTTTTAATTTTTTCCAAAATTTCTCAAATTTATAATAGCGCATTTTCTGAAATTTCCCATGACTTTTATTGCAATATGTAAATGATTAAATTGATCCAATTTACTTTCCCCCTTTTTTTGAATATATTCTTAAATAGTAGAAATTGTGGCCGGTATTCATAGTCCGTTCTTATTTCAAGACCGTCTTAACTAATGTCTTAAGATGCTAATACGGCTCTGTGATTGATTTATGATATCTTAAGACAGTTTTGAAATAAGAATGGACTATGAATATCGTCCTAATTCTTGGTAGATCTAGTATTAAGGCTTGTGCAGGGTTGGAAAGTAACGAGTTACAGTTTTCAATAATTAACGAGTAACGGTAACGAATTACTTTAAAAAAATGACTTTCCCAACCCTGACGTTACTATTACCACTATAAAAAAATGTAACGTCATTACCAAATCGTTACTATAAAAAAGTAACGGTAATGGTAACGATGTTACAAGTACCTAACGCGTTACTTCCCAATTCTGGGCCTGTGCAAAAACCGACGCGAACTCGCAACGCGGATGCGGGACGGAAGCGAAAGCCGTTGTTTTTACATCGTTTTACATTGTTATCTTTTTTTTGCGATAAACTTTTTCCTTTTTTTTAAATATCGCGACTATCTATCGCGCGCGTAATTGTCAAATCCGAGTACTCGCCGCGTTCTCTGTCGCGGGTTTCTGCAGTATAAAACGTATCAAAAGGATCGGCTTCTATATCAAAAGTCGGCGATGGTGTTAGCTTCGAGTAATGCATTTGTTATCGTTGAAGAGAGAAAATGAAAAACGCATTGGTCTCACAAATGTTCTCGTACGAAAGTATGAATAGCTACGTTTCGCTCGCGTGTTTCCGCCTTCTCGATAACGACGCGACGGCGCGAAAATACGGGATATATAGTATACCTCGATACAAATTACAGTTAATTGTGCGATACGGCATAGATATTTGCAGCGAAGCGAGGAAGAATCATTGCACACGCGCATTGGACCCTCTTTAGTGCTTCGTAAAGCTGATCTCGTGCGGCGGCTGGTCCTTCTCCACCATCCATACGCTGCCGCTCTTACCGGTGCTCAGCACGTGCACCAACGCCTTCGCCACGTGTTCCGCCCTGCAGGATGTCTTTTTCAGATCGTTTCTACATGCTAATTTTATTCTACATGTCTATATTTGGAGACGGTAGGTATGTACTATTGTTGTAAAATTAACTTTCTTCTTTATGCTATAAATATATTTTCCTTAAATAGCGAAATTGTGTTAATTGAAACTGATGCTTTGGACATCTGAAATGATGCCAAGGGACTAGGAAATAATAATTGCTTATTATTATTCACGTAATTAGGAAATGAGCCTGTGATTGTGAGAGTTACTTATTCATAGTTAGATGAAGAGAAAAATTATGTAAAATTATTATACCTTTGCGGAATTGATGAAACTATATCTCTTTGCCAGGCATCCTCGTATCGAGCCAAAAGAAGTTTTCTATTGACGTCACGTACCAATTTGGTATCTGTGGCACCCGGACAAACTGCCATCACTTTAACGCCCGTCAGATCTACGTGATATTGATCCTTTTCAAGAATCGAGAAGAAAATTAGTACATTTTAGTTCATGTACATAGTTTAATATATAAAAAGAACGTTTAAATATATAAGTTCATAAATTCTATTTTCTAAATCTTTGAACGCAAATTCTTACATCTTATTTCATGTACTTAGTTTAATAAAAAGAACGTTTAAATATAAGTTATTAAATTCCATTTTCTAAACCTTTGAACGCAAATTCTTGTGAATTTATTGTTCAATCTCTGCAAAGAATACCAGTTTCAAATGCACTCTGGATTTTTACTCTTTTATTATTTACATAGAATATATAAGTACTGTTATTTTAAAAAAATTTATTAATTATAAATTTATATATTTGTTATAAATTTTTTATACTAACGTAGAGTTAGTTATAAATACATAAACTATATGTTAGAATAACCATATGTGAGAATAACAAATCCAGGACAATTATCAGAACAATTGTGTGTGAAAAATTGATGACCTATATTGTTGTTATTCCGGGACAACAATTTTATAATCGATAATATAAAATTGAGATATAAAAAGACTTCTTACCCCAAAAGCTCTGGTGAAGCTGACAATAGCTGCTTTTGTCGCAGAATAAATTGGCACGCTGACGTAAGGGTTAATGCTGATGCTGCTGCCAGTATTAATAACGACTCCACCCTGGCCACCCCTATCGGTGCCCATAAATCGTTGAGCAAGCAAAGTACCGCGTATTACCCCATTCTATAATTATATTTGCAGAGATATCAATTTTCATCACACACGCCCATGTCATAAATATAAAAAAAAATATTACTACTTTACGAAACACCATTTGAGTTTAATAAAGAAGCACAAACAGAGAGAATGCAATAAGATCGCCTCAAATAATGGGAAATAAAGACATTAAAAGCGAAGAAATCAAGAAATCTCACAAGAACGTCGTAAATTTTTTAACGCACCAAAGATTAATTTTTACGAACACGTTATCGACATAGAACATGCAAGAGGATATTGCAAGGAATCTATTTAGGATATTTGCTTACGAGATTAATGTCTACTTCAAGCTCCCAAAACCGGTCATTCATGATACCAGCATTGTTGATAACGATATCAATATGACCGAATTCTGCGATCGTTGCCTGAAACGATTCTGCAAATCGAATTGCATCGTATACTACATAAGAATTGCGTTACAAATGAAAACGATATACAATATGCGTTAGTCACTTATACGGATAGAAATATAAATCGGCGATAGATTAAAGATCGTGAGTTATCGTACCTTCGAATTGCGGATAATCCGTGACGTCGCATTGCGAGAAAATCACGCGATCTTTACCATATTTTGCAGTTAATGTTTCTACCAGTTTTTCTCCTTCTTCGGTGTTTATATCACATATAGCCACCTATACATAATAAAATATTATTTTAGATAAATTTTATATCAAATTATATGTCGTACGAGTTGTTGGAAAGATATCATTTGTTGTATATATTTATAAATTAATTCAAATTGAAATTTTTGCATGTAGAGATTTCGTCGACGCTAATAAAAATGAAATAAAAATGTTCTAAAAGCAGATAAAGTACATTTATTGTCAATAAAAGTATCGATTATATAAAATAGATACAATATTGCATAATATAATAGAATAATGTGACTATTCGAATAAACATTTAAAAATACGTAATGTATTATTTACGACTATGTGACCATACGCTTATCGCCAACAATTTTATTTTTTAAAACTCAAGGATGCGATAAGTTTTTTCTCTGTCTGAAAAAATCTAAATATAAATCAGTTGTTTGGAAAGAAAACATGCATGGAAAGAAAGCTTGTTTTGCGCGAAATTCCAAGTCATGTAAAAACAAAGCATGACGCGCATCGGAAAATCAAACAGTGGCATTATTAACATTTTTTTTCATGGAAGGAAATATTTTAGCAATACAAAAAATATATGAGAGTATAAAATATTAATAAATGTGTTCTTCTCATTTTAATGTACCTTGGCTCCCTGATTCAACAGTTCGACGGCATACGCTTTGCCAATGCCGGATGCGGCTCCTGTCACTAGGGCAACTCGCCCTTTTATTTCCATTTTCTTTGAGTTCTTATGTTATCTCGCACCTGCAGATATAAAATTTATAAAATATTTAACAATAGCATAGTACCGGTGTACGCTTTTAATTATTTAATACTTTTAATTAACAAAAAAATCGTAATACTACGAAAGGACATGTGCTTATTTAACGCATTCAAAGTCAATTGGAAAATTTGGACGAAGATATTCGTATAAGGTAATTAGGAGGAAGATGCCAAATGGAGTAAGATGACAAGAAACCATGATTCAGAATTCGTTTATAAGTTAACTATTATTTTATGTTCATTTTATAGTGTTTTCTAATACTATATTCTTTAAATAATAAATACATTTATTTGAATTAATCGAAATATATATATATATTATTTCTTTTATAAATTAAATACAAAATGTTTGGCGTATTCCCTCCAATTATCTTAAATATTATATACAGATATGAACACGTTCTAACTTGACAATATAACATGTATAATAATATAAATTGTTCATTAAAATAGCCGTGAATATGTCGGTTGATTTAAATAAATCGGATTTAATTGCTGCTCTGTCAGAATTAGCACGCCAGAAATTCAGTTAAGTTTTTAGATTTGTTTATTCAACCGCGACATCCACAGGCTTACTCATACATTTTTCTGATTCTCTCTTTTCTTGTATGAGAAAAAAGACAGAGGTAAAAAATAGCTAATCAATATACGCTGTGATCGTTTTTTCCTTTTTCTGCTCTATTATCCTATTCTTCATACAACGCTAATGTTAATTCTTTTTACAATGCATTATTAATTACTTTATCACTTCGCACAATTGATCGTACTAAAGATATATCTTATTATTTAATGAGGACACAAAGAAAATGATTTTCCACGAAGATTTGAATTTTGAATTCTTCCACATTTAATTTATACGTCTTATTTCTTATAAATCTCAACTCTCCGCTTTACACGGCATTAATTCATCCCCATATACTCCAAGAGCAGAGGGCATTCACACACCAAGTACACCATTCTCTCACCTGTCACTTTGACTAGCACATCGGCACCAGCGAGAAAGCGAGATACTGATATCAATAGTTGCAAGTATTAGTGTAACTCACACTTCTCACGCTAATAATCTCACCCCGGAACTTTTTAAATTTAATCAGAAGTCCAATTTACCGTTAAACACCCCCTAGACCCACACAGCGAAAATCCGACTATCATACGTCGTTTGATTCTCTCCCTTCGTCCACCTCGAGATTAAGTTTATCAAGTTCGTTCCATTCTCCGTACCTTTTTGATTTTTCCACCCGTGCTGACGTTTCGCGACAGGCAGGGTGTAAACGAAGCTGGCAAGCCGGCTAGCTCGCGGTACTCGGATGCAGCGGTCCAGACGTCGCGTCTCTCCTCCGTTAAAAGGGGCGCGATCGACGGCGACGAAGCAACCCCGGAAAGGTGTGGTTGGTGGCCGATGGTGTACTGGCTGACTGACGGTCGCGACGGTCGGGGTGCACACCCGGTATAGCCCGATATTGATTGGCGCGTCTGCGTGCCATGCGGGTGTGCGCGACGCCGGCCGGTGCGTGCCCTTCACGCACGTGCGTAAATGCGTGCGCTCGCGATCCCTCGGCAGACTATCCGGCGGCCTTCCACGTCGCCGTCGGCCCCGTGGCCCCTTTTATTTTTAGAACCGTCGCCGAAAAAGCGACCGCGCCCCGAAAGCGAAAGTTCGAAAGTCCTCTTCTTGAAAAACTGATCGTACAGCGCGAAAAATTTGCTCCATCTAAGGGGGATAAATGCATGTATATCTCTGTTCTCTCGCTTAATATTTAATTATGTATATTGATTTTATGACTATTACACTTGTTATTGCGTTAATTCATTTTGGATTTCTTTAAAAGCACACATTCAAGATAATATGTATATCTATGTATTTTATATATTAAGATAAAGAATTTTGGAGAATAAAAAATTTCAGATAATTCCATTACTAAAAATTAATATTTTGTAGTTCGCATTTTTTAACATTGTTTACTAATCAGAATTAAATTTTATTTAATATAATATTGATATTATGTGTGTGATATTATATTATTACAATATTACAATTTAATGAGCTGTTCTATTTTTTACGGTTTAATGAATCGTTACGTGAAAAATTATTAATCGAACAAATTAATCGATCAAACTAGGCAGAGATTATTTTGTATGTTTAATAAAATACGTATTTTGCAATATGTTTAACGCGTTTAACACAAACATTTTAAATTAAAAAACCAAGATATCGATTTATTAAAGTCTGACAAGGGAATATCGCTAAATTGATAATTCTGATTTAATATTTGCATATAGGTATATGTAGATGGAATAAATAGAATAATTAATAAATAAATTTTTGCAAATTTTTATTTAATGCCAAAAATGGTTTTAAGTTATTTTTAACTATTTAAAAATAATTTTAGATATGTCGAGAAAAGCCGGAAACCGCTCTACGTATGAGAAGTGATTTCACCTCTTAAAACGGTTTTTTAAAATCCAATTATAAAGTTCTGGATTCATTTATTTACTGCTACGAATGCAAAATTACATTAAAATCAGAATTTCCGAGTTGGCGAGGTTCCCTTGTTAATAAACTCGTGCACTGCACTAGATGGCCTTTCTAGATTGCAGTCGTTGATTAATCACATCACTGTAATTTTAATGTAAAGTTTGTTTCTGTGTGCAATCGCTTCCTTGGGTACGATATGCCATTTATAGCATTCATTCGCTTAATTATTACGAATGTTTGCTTATTTTCATAAGCAATACATCAAACGATAATTAAAAATTAATACATTGAAAATGCACAGCATCTCATCTAAAGCGTTTTGATTATCAAGTTTTATTCTCTTTCCCTTATATTTTATAAAAATTCGTACAAAGTTGAACTTGCGGTTTCACTTCACTGACTCTCTGAGGAACGTTACGAATTCTTTTGAATGCCACTAAACTCTAAACTACACAATCGGGAGATGAAGACATCCACGGCGCTGTCTCCACGGATAACGAATCTCGCGGGAGAAGAAACCCTGACGAATTGAACGTCACGCAGATCGTGAGGTCGAAGATCGCCAAACGAAAACAGTGGATTCTTCCATATCGGTTCAAGGAGGCTCTCGGGCCGGCCGAAGATCCGCGTCGCAGCTGGTGGTCGTATCGATAAAGAGACATCTCGGCTCTTCGGTCTCGCGCAGTTAACTGTAGTTCCACTGTAGAAATATAAAATTCACGAGCGGAAATTCGTAAATTGACACATCTTAAAGAGAGGAGTATTTTTATAAGTGAAGAAATATATTCGGAAGAGATTGATTGCTGGCAAAATTGGAGGAGAAATGCAGATCAAGGATAAACGAGTTGTAGTGACTGGAGCGGCAAGTGATGTGGGTCTGGCATTTAGCAGGGAGCTGCTACGAAATGGCGCTTTGGTATGTAATTTTATAATAGTAATATTATATGCAATATTAATGTATAGATAGTAGTAACTATTATATAATAATTAGTATTATATTTATATATAATTATTATATTATAACATTTATTATTATTCAAAAACTTTAATATTCCTAAATATTCCTACTTATTATTATTATTATTATTATTACATAATTAGTAGTAACTATTATATAATCCCACACAGCACAAAACGTAACAGAAATGTTTCAGAAACGTTTCAAAGTTTCAGAAATGTTTCAGAAATGCTTCAGGAATGCTTCTGAAACTTTGAAACATTTCTGTTAAGTTTTGTGCTGTGTGGGATAATAATAAAAATATTATGTATTTTTTCTCAGAAATATTCATTAAATTCGTCAATGCAAATCCTTATGTTCCTTTATCTTATATTTCCTTCGTTAATAATAGCCAGTCATTGTCAAAGATTAATAGAGTGGTTACTAATATTTCATCTCGCTTGGAGTAATAAAGAATTTTTATCTCCGCTTAGATATAGAAATAAGAGAAGTTTCTTGGATGAATGCTCGCTCTTTTAATTGTTTATTATATGTTATATATTACATTTTGCTTGTTAATATAATGAGACATATAATATTTTAATACAATCTAATATAAATAAATTAACGCTAATATTATGTATATAAGAAAAAAATATACCAGAGATTATATATTAGATACGAATAATTACGTATCAAATCACGTCAGAATTTTTTGCGTTAATGAATAATTTGGATTATCAGTAGCCGAAGCTTTAAAGTAAACCGAAAACTTCATTGCTATCGTATTCATACGTAATGCAGCTAAAAATATACACACACACACACAACGGTGTTTATCATTCGAAGATATCTATAATGTTATTCACGCATGGAAGATAAAATTGCCATTTGTAAATTAAAAGAAAATCCTAATTCTATCACTAATCACCTATCACTGATCATGGCATAATAGTTCTGAAATATTCGTGAATTCCTTTATACAATATAAATTAATTAACGCTAATCTTATATATATGTATATAAAAAAAATATTATATCAGAGATTATATATTAGATATGAATAATTATGTAATCAAATCACGTCAGAATTTTTTGCGAAATGAATAATTTTTCATTACGAGTAATAGTAATAAAAATATTTCTTCTAGATGATAGTTATGATCGATATACGGCAGCGGCTTGGAGAACAAGCTGTAGAGACTTTAAACAATGAGTTTGGCCGCAAACGTGCAGTATTTCTCCGCTGCGATGTGACGAATAATTCTGAATTTGACGGTAAATATATCTCACAAGTCTATTTTATGTTAATTTGTATTTCATTAATACATAATTTAGTTAATAAGCAAACTCAAATGTTGTTTGCGTAAACTATCTGTCAAAAGTCAATTTAATTTTATACTTATAACTTTTGCATTCGGTGGATATTTGTTCAAAGCTGGAAATATTGATTGCAGCCACGTTCAAAGAGGCGATCAACATTCTCGGCGGGCTGGACATTTTAATAAACAATGCAGGCATAATAAATGAAACTGACTTTTCCAAAGCCATCGATGTTAATGTGGTAAGTTTTATTTCAAACTTTTTATTTTAATTTCGGATTATTATATTAATCTTAAAAAAATGTTGACCACATGTATTATCAGATTTCTTTAAATTTATACATATTTTCTGATAACAGGAGATTCTATATGTAATTATAAAAATATTATAAATATGTAATCACATGTAAGCGAGCTTGCATGAAATTGCTAAAAAAGTTTATCAAGGCAAGGCTTAAATGATAAACTTAAATGTGGCTAATTGTGCGTTAATTGTAAATAAAATCGTATAATGCGATAATTTTAAATAAAACAAGGTTTCTCCAAATATTAATTTCACAATTGTAGACGGCTGTAATTCGTGGGACACTTCTGGGGATTCAACAAATGCGAAAGGACTCCGGAGGCAAGGGTGGTGTCATCGTAAATATTTCGTCCATTGCCGGATTACGAGCCGTATCTCAGCTTCCGGTGTATTCTGCTACCAAGCACGCCGTGGTTAGTTTCAGCCGTTCCTTTGCAGTAAGTATTACGTTAAAAAATATAGTATGATAGAATTTATGACATTTAATAAATAACATAAAGAAATATTATTCAGTTTTAGAAAGAAAAATTTTTTGAAGACCACGATGAAGTTTTAGAAATGCGATTAAATGATAATTACTTTTCTTTCTTTCCTTCGCAACAAATTTTCCTGGCAATAAACTTCTGTTTTAAATTCTTATTTAAGGAGAGCACCAACCTAAGAGCTGTAAACAATGTATATTGTGTTTAATGTTCCATTGCGTCGGGAATAAGAGACGGAAAAAATGGATAAAAATAGGGTTTAAGAGGTACAGATTCTCGTTTTATTTAAAAACAATTTTTTAAATTTATCACAAAAATTGAGTTCTCTGTGTACGCTGAAATGAGTAAGCTTTGCAAAAAGCGTTTTCGAAAACGGTGACCAAGCTTGTAGCCAAACGGAATGCCTGAAAAATAAAAACAAGGACTTTTTAGAATGGTCAATGTAATGTTTAAACTTGTATGGAACAGATTTTCGATAAACTGAAATATGGTTGAGTTACGAACTTTTTTATTCATTTTATACTTATTTTCGTGTTTTTCCGGAATGTTTTCATTACTTTCTGAAAAACAAAAGGTCGAATCAGAAATTCCTTCCATAGAAGCTTAACGAGGTTCAGGTGCTCCAAGAAAATGCAGCCAGCCTCATGAAATTTTAATATATTGTTCTGCAATGCAAAATATAATTATGTGAATTTTTTTGGAATTTTTCATATTCACGAAAAATTTTATTTTTTAGCATAGGTTCTTATGGGAAATGACAGTGCACAACTTCAGAATGAAATAATGCAAGAAAAAATGTAAATGATAAGAAAAGAAAAATGTGCACTTTAACTTAATATATTTACAAATAAATGAGTGAAAGAAAGGGGTAGGTTATCGCACATTTCGTAGAGAAATTAATTATTAAACATGAAATTGATTTTTTAATTTTTGATTTTTTTTTCAATTGATTTTTTTGAATCTATTATTTCACCTATATCCAAAAAAGCTACAGACAATTTTTCGCGGCGAGTCAACCCAATACTTCGAACGCTAGTGCGCTGTTGCTAAGTTTTCCTTGAAATTCCCGCGTCCCACTACTCCCCCCGATGAAGCACCCGAACTTCCTTAAGGGATCCTGTAGTGAAGACCGAACTCCGACGCGAGAGCCGACTTTACCGACCGATACATCACATCGATACATCGCTACACACTACTACATCAATATTGCACGCACACATTCGCAAAAAGCTATTCAAATAAACGGTTTTTTTTTCTATCAATCTGAATTTCAACGATTGATTGTTGTTTCTGCACTTATTCTGAACAGTGGAAAGTGTTCATTTTGTACATATAACATACAGAACTTTTCATATAAGTAAATGATTCATGAACTGACAGCTCTACCATACCGATTAAAATATTATTTTTACATTTTTTTCCAGTTTTAACACAAAATGATGGTTTCCACTGTTCATTAGTATGTATACTTTAATTCTGTAAAAGGATTTTGCGATCTATAAAGCCAATTCAAAATAGTGACATTAACTGTAAATGTCGGTAATTCGATCCGTCCAGGATCCCCTTAAACGATACAGTGACCATTCTAAAAAGTACTTGTTTTTATTTTTCGGACATTCCGTTTGGCTACAAACTTGGTCACCGTTTTCAAAATAGATTTTTGCAAAGCTTTATTTCAGCGTACACAGAGGACTCAATTTTTGTAATAAATTAAAAAAAATTTTTTTTAAATAAAACGAGAATTTATACCTTTCAAACCTTATCTTTATCAATTTTTTCCGTCCCTTATTCCCGACAGAATGGAACATTGAACACAATATACATTTTCTGCAGCTCTTAGGTTGGTGCCCCCCAACTATCTTTCAAACTTAAATTTCGACGATAATTTTATCTCAGATATGTCATTTTACACAAATTTTACATAGAAAAGACGCGTAAAAAAGATTATTCTAATCAGATACTTTTTATTTACAGCAACCTTATCACTACGAGAGGTCTAATGTAAAAGTAATTGTTTTATGCCCCGGTTTGGCCGGCATGTCAGTCTTGGAAGATTTACCGCAGGGCATTTCGGATGCTGATATTTTGCAGAATTATCGACCTCAAAAGTGAGACTGCCGCTAATCCATAATTGGTATGCTTTCGAAACATAAAATACAAAAGTATAATTTGTTATCAGGGTGGAAAGCGTGGCTCATGGATTGGTGTACGTAATTCGATGTGCGCAGAATGGTAGCGTATGGCTCAGCGAAGATGGAAAACCGGTTTACGAGGTGCAGCTTCCCGATACTTTGCCGCAGAAGACCGAAGTCGACACGGAGGATTATGCTGCTAATATGAAATCGATTGTTTAATCGATGGATTAAATATTCCATATGTTCACCGTGCAACGAATAATTACCAAGAAAAAGTGTCCTTCTTTACAAAATATTTTGTTAGGTATAATTTGGCGCTGATTAATAAAAATATGTAATGCGAAATTTGTAATACACTTTTAATATATTTCTGTATTTTGTAAATAATAGCGTTTTTATTAACGTATGTTATATCCTTTATAAAAGTAGACACAAGCACAATAATATTTTTATAATAAACAGTTTATGCTAATTTTGTAGATTGTGCAATAATGAACCTTAAATCTAAACTATTGATTAAATGAATGTTATATATTTATAATTGAATAGTTTAGTCTTTGGATAAATAGAGATTAAAAAATAATCTTTTAATATCTTGAATAATAAAGAAAACTTGAAAATTCAATTTCTCTCTTCAAGTTTATAATTCACTCCTTTTTTGTACCTAATAAAATTCTAAAATTATAATTATAATTACATGTTAGATAACCATAGAAATCAAATTGATAAATAAGTTAACATTGAGCCTCGTGCCTAAACCATCGTGCTACGTTAAAAAACAATTGCTAATAATTTATTCTCATATTTGATTGTATTTTTATGGATTGTTTAATTGTATTTTTATTATGGTTGAGCGTCGCACTATTTTAAATAGTTATAAATCCTAAAAACTTATAAATAATTCATTTTAAATATATATTTATAATACTGATGTAAGTAAAATATTATTAAAAGAATAATTCATTTATATTATGTTTATTCAGTCCGCTCAAACATAAATCCGCCGCACTGCGTGAACAATAAGGAAATCACATTTAACAATGGTGTCAGTACAATAAATAATATCCCACAAATCAAGTCGGACCAATTATTAACTGCTTGGTACGCGGAGACTGTAATCTCTCGCAGACACGCGTATTTATGAACCGCTGCATCTCCGGATCGTCGCAGCAGACGCATAAAATTCACACAGGCGCGAGTCTCGCGTTTTCACAGCATGCGGCGTAGCACGATAAGTAAAAGTAAAAACCGCGCGAGAAATTACTTTCCTTTGAGATTCGGAGTAAAGTTCGATCGGAACCAATTCGTACCGGTTACGGTATCGGCCCGAAGAGCCGACAACGCGCGGTTTCCCGTCTGATTTATCGTCGGCGCGACGCCGACCGGACGTTTAAGTGCGCTTTTTCTATTGATAAGGTGCAGCGAGCACGAGCTGTGCGCACGTCAAGCTCTTATCACCGTTTTGTGCCACACGACTGCACCGAGTGCGTTATTTCTAAAGTTCGCCGACGCCACGAGCGACTAACGATAAGCGGCCCGTAATTTGCGAATACTGAGATGCTGCGATCGTCAGCCTCTTCTTTCCTCGCGTTGTCTGCTTTCTTTATTTTTAGATTGATAGCGCGTCTATATTTAACAGACTGACCAAGGAATTTGCGACAAAGAGGATATCTAGGATATTTTGCGTATATTATATAATATAAAAATGTTATGAAACATA
>NJRP01000011.1:2032382-2050553 GCA_003063835.1 Aphaenogaster floridana | reverse complement strand
CCAAAATAGTTACTGGAATATCAACATTTTTTCCAGCATTATCATTATATTTGAGCGTCCTAGTTACATATTTTTGATGGTCTAACAAAATTATATATTTTCAGATCTGTACCTTGCCAAATTTTTAGATACTTTAGTAAAACCGTTTTTTCCGTGTAAAAATGCAATAATGATTTAATTATATAAAAATTAAACTTTTTTTATTAATCACGATAATTTGTCAGCGCTACTTCAACTGTATATTTTTGCTACATATATCAAATTTAAAAGAAAGAATTGGTAACCTCCCACATAACAGCGAAGTCACGGAAAGGTCATTTGATTAGGGTTGACTGTCGATGATAAGGCCATCGATAAGAATTTATCGCGTTGCTTGTTACGTTCGTTGCAGCTACAATTACGCGAGCGGCCAGGCTCGAACAAAAGTTATATCACCCAATGATCGTCGCGTACCCGGAACCGTACGATAGTTTCTTCGCCTTGAGTCTGACCCGTGCTATAAATCGTTATTTTATTTTGTAAATATAGTGCGCACACATACGCAGTGCCACTTACGTCAAATGTCGTACGCTAGTGCTCTGTAAATTTTTAACCGAATACGCATTTCCGCTCGTGTCAATTTGCAAAGATAATACGAGCATACTGATTTGATTTTTTAAATTGCAATTCTGCGCATTCTGCATTTAAATTGTAACGCGTGTATACTTAAACCTTGAAAGAAAAGAACAAAGAAATTACGATGCAAAAGGCCAAAGCGGACGGTGCCAATAAAAACAAAAATGCATTAGAAACAGGATTAATTTGAAAGTAATATGAAGATACATCGTCTGAAAGTTCTTCCCTCTCCAGCAGTATAACGTAAAAGGGCGAAAATATTTCTTCCCGTTGCACGGTGTTGCGAGTAATCTACGATCCACCAGCCGGCTCCGTCCCCCGCGACTGTCATAAATTTTTATTAATGGAATGGCCCGACGGGGTAAGATCAAATATGCAAAACAAATATTTCGCGAGAAACTCTAAAAAGATGCATGACATGGGGTGCGTTTTAATAAATTTTTATTTTGCTCGCCGCTCAAACGTTTGATCACTCCTACTATACTATAATTGCGTAGCTCCTTAAAATTACTTTTTTCTATATATGAATAGTCTTTCCTAATATATTCTTCTATTTTTCAGATAATAAATATTATGTAAAATATATATAAAAATATGATAACGTATTATGCATTATGTAAAAAGCATATTGTATTAATAAATCATTATATCTATTAATAATTATTATATTATATTATCTATTAGTAATTATTATATTAATAAAATACGCTGTCATATGGTAAGTAATGCGTAAAAAGCAATCGCATAACATAATGGAAAATGCAATTACTTATAACGCTCTACTTGCTTGGTCTACGATTCGTCGCGATACTATATACTCATACTATCATCTTATTATCGTCTTTAAGTAACAGGAAAAGTGCGCAATTGCTTCAAGGAATGCCTCTCTATGTCCAGTATATCCAGTATCAGAAAGCGCATTGCCGCGATGCGATTAATTAGCCTCTGCGGAAGGGGTTAATTAGGGGAAGCGCTATCGGGAACGTTGCAAAAAGAGAACGACGAGAAGCGACTGGTTAGTCTAACGAAAGAGGAAAATAGATAAGAAGACAATGAAAAAGCAGAGGATTTTGTGATAAATCGGAAAATCGCAAAAATTATTATCGAAAGTAACAATCTTGTTATATAAATCATTTTCTTTTTCTGTATTATTGTTCCTCTTTATGTTACTGTTATACCGAATTCAATTTTGACGTCTATTTCGCTCCAAACTGGAAACTTGGAGTCGCAGTAGTATAAACCAGTATAGATCCATCAGAGAGAAACCATTAATCATGCAGTAAATGGTTATTATATTTTTCTTGTATCAGTAATTATACACGGAAAAACGGTTTTACTGAAGTATCTAAAAATTTTGTCAGATACAAATTTAAAAATAATTTCGTTAGATTATCAAAATAATTATGTAGGATGCTCAAGCATATTGATAATGCTGCAAAGAGCATTAATATTCTAGCAACCAGCTAGAGAACATCCTACATAATTATTTTAATGGTCCAACAAAATTATTTTAGATCTGTATCTGGTTACCCAGGGAGAATGATCAATGTCGGATCGATGTCGATCCGACATCGATCAGATGCCATTTCTCCCTGGGTAAATTTTTAAATACTTCTGCAAAACCGTACTTTCCTTGTATACATAATTATATATGTATATCAAAAATATATCTTTTATAAAATTGAGATTGCTTGGCGAAGAAATTGTATTATCAATCTGACGAATCCTAGCTTCTTTGATTGATCAGTCATATTAAAGTCCTAGATAAAGAAGTGTAACCGGTGTAACGGCTGCTGATTGGTCTCTGCCATTTTTTCTATGTTCAGTTAGATAGAAGAAGAAAAATATCAGACAGTCATTTTCTCTGTAAATAACATCTATATATATATATATATATATATATACATGTATGTATATGCTCGGTTGCGCTTTTCTTATCTATAGGACTCTAAGTCATATACTATGTGTTCAACAAAATACGACAATCAATTCTTAGTTTACGCCGTCGACCTCAAATTTTGATGAGGAAACACTAAATTTTAAAATATACTTTTTATCATAATTGTCCGATCTATACATCTGCTGTCTGTATAATCTGCAGCCCGGAGTCCACCTTTCGCCCTCTGAGACATCCCCGCCACGACGAGAACTGAAGTCGCAATATCGCGGGACCCACATCACTGCTTATCGCGTATAAATACCATTCGAACGGTCTCGAAGTTCAGTCTAAACGTATTAACAGCACAAACTCTCTTCTTCGGCTTCACCCCCGAGAACTTAAGAGTGCCGGAAATTGGCTGTGTCCATCTCTCGAATATATAAAGCAGTTTCATTCATGGAGACTAAAATAGGTAGGTCTGGCCTTTTCATCGAAGATGCAGAATGCCTTGTCATGTACTCTGAAGAATGAGGAATGTAAAAAAATATGTTTTTCTTCGGTTATTTTATTTTTATAAATTATAATTTTAACAATTTTAATAATTATATTAATACTTTAATATTTTTTTAAATATAAATTTTCTGAGATGAAAGATTACTGAAAGATAATTATCAAGAAATTGCCATAGATCAAAACAGTAAATTTAATATTATATTAATATAATGTATGGTATTGAACACTAGATTTCTAATAAAGTGAATTGTCTTCTTCTTTTATTAAGCGAGTTTTATGTTACAGATCCAAGTTTGAGAATTCTCCGCCGTCGTTCGTCAGCGTCCGAAAGGGCGAAGGAGATAGAAGCAATCAATTGCATTGTTTCTAGAAAGAATGTTTTAATAACTGGCGGTGCGGCAGGATTGGGCTATGCTTTTCTTAATCATTTCTTGAAACACGGAGCAAATGTATGTTTAATAATTAAAATAATAATTAATTTGCAATATAAGAATTTGAAAAATTTGTAGGAAACTCACATAAATCAGCACATATATATAATTGTATATATTGTTTAGAGATTTATAAAGAATTACTTATAAGAAATCTATTATTTAAATAAGACTCGAACTTCGTTATATAAATCAGTAATTAAATAAAAACGCTTTTATTAAAATCTATATATTAAAAAAACATTTATAATCAAGATAACTCGTGCTTTTTGTGCTATTTTTAAATTGAATTAATATTGTTTTGCAGATTAAATGTCTCTGTCTTGTTAGTTAGACATAAAAAATGTTGCTTTTCTTCTATTTTAAATCCGCAGAATGACATTGGCTCTTCTATAATATTTACAAAGTATCGATATCGTTACTGTTATATTTAAATTCATTTCACGCGTATTTGTTACAGAAAATAATTATATTGGACATTGACGCCGAAACTGGCAAACGGATCACACTCGGCATCGAAAAATCTTGTGGCGAGAAGAAGGTGCACTTCATACACACTGACGTATCTAATCACAAGCAAGTGACTGGTAAATATGAAGCAAGAATTTCTCAAATCGCGTAAAGATGTTTGTCCGAGAACTATAATCGCTGAACTTCTCTCAGACTATCTTATTTTGTCTGTACCAACTTATAGAGGCTTTCGAAGAAGCATCATCGCTACTAGGAAACATTGACATCGTGATAAACAACGCTGGAGTTTTAGATGAGCGAAGATGGGAGAAGGAAATCGCGGTGAACATTGTGAGTATCACTGATAATAGTTTATTCATTTATCAGTAACTTACTTACTTCAGCAATGGCGACCTTTTAATTTCATGAATTCCTTATTCTGCAACGTTTTCTCTCTTAAAATTCTTACAATGTTTTCTTAAGTCCTCAAATATATTTTATATAATTTTATATTTCATAATTTCGTGGCTTGTGTCATGAGATGCTTTTACCAGATTACGCGTAAGAGTATATGAAAAAAAATGGTAATAAATATTATTAATGAGTAAAAAGCGTTATAATAAAAATGAAGAGTAGATCCTAATGTGGTGTATTGATCTTCTAGGGTGGTATGGTCAGCACCGCGATGCTAGCTGTGCAATATATGAGCAGAGATATGGGTGGTCACGGTGGTATCTTGGTGAACGTGAGCCAGCATGTGGATATTCGAAATACACCTCAACTTCCGGTTTACACTGCCACGAAACACGCCGTCATCGGTCTATCGCAGTCTCTTTCGGTAATTATACATAAAGAATCAAACGCAATTAAGTTAGTTTCAGCTACCATCCTAAAAGCAACTTTCAAGCAACTATCCTAAAAGTGGTTACTAAATAATTTCCTGATATTCATATAGTTCTATAAGCGATCTTGTACATTGTAAAATACTGAGGTTTTTAATCTTCATTATCCACATTTACGAGTTTTCGTAATCACGTTCGCTCTCCAACAGGGTCCTTATCACTACGAGAAGACCGGCGTTACCGTGATAACTTTGTGTCCAGGACTGACGGAAACCGCCCTGACAGTAGATAGCCCCAACAGACTTTTTTCCAGGGTCATGAAGGCGGATTTCGTCAAGAATCTTGAACAGTTCTCGATACAAACGTGAGTCACCATTGAAATTGTTTTTATATCATGTCAAACCTGAACGATTCGCAAAACCAGATAAATTAGCCAGATAAGCGCTGGATTATGTTTCTACTGCAGGGCTGAATATAATAAATGCGAGTCTTTCCCTCCTCCAACAAATAATAAGTTTCAAATATCTTAATTGCAAATTAATAATTTATAAGTTCGTTTTCTAACATATATGAAACGCTTCCTCGTATGAAGATTCAAGATACAGCTTTAAAATCTAAGATCAGTTATTACTACAAGTAAGATAATTCAGTTTGTAGATCCGATCCTGAAATAAACGCTACATCTCCTCCGGCGCTTACGTGTAATCGCTAACTAAGCAGAGATAAATGTCTCAACGGCTCATCGTTATTTAATCTTGTTTTCGCAGGCCTTACGTAGTCGCGCAGGGCCTAATGACGATCTTGAGGATCGGCGAGTCCGGCAGTATTTGGGTTATCGAGAGCGGCAGAGCGCCTTACGAGGTCTACGTACCGAATCCGCGTACTCTGCGCCGTCATTACAAGAACAACTTCCCACACGTCGACACTAAGGTCGCGGGAGGCCGCGCGATAAGAGAAGTCTGCGACAACACAATGACAGGTCTGATGAGCTGCGCCTGATAACCGGCAAGCGCACGACCGTAATCTCTCGCTCTACTCAGCGCCGAAAATCTTCTTCAATCCATGTGGCGAACAACCGTCCGAAGACTTCACGATGATCATTCACATGTAGATCAGTGTAACCGGAAGTGCAGAACGAACGAGATGCAGTCAAAACGAAATTTCGCAGAAAATAGTGCGTCCTCGAGATTCTCCGTAGATCACCTTATATTACGATGTAATCACGCGTACCCAAGCAGAACAGAAAGTCAAAATGATGCCAAATGACACCTTTGACAGTCATTTTGAGATAATTTTGGTGTCATTGTAACGTCATTTTGACGTTATCGTGACTTTCTGTTCTGCCTGGATATCTTTTCTTTTTGCCAACCGACTGTATATTTCGCTGGTTCACGTTTCCACCGTAATCTCCTTAAACACACGCATACATGTTCGACTTCATTCTTATTTCTTAATCGAAACGCCAGATTGTATGAAGATGCCTGTGATAAAAAAAAAGATTTTATAATAAACGCTTTAAAAAGAGACATTGGTCTGGAAATAAGATCTTCAAATTTCATGCGAGCAGTTCTTCAGTTCTTCTTTCAGGATTAACTCATCGTATGCTGCAAACTACCGTATTCGTTATAAATGTGTATTGCGAATTTCGATTACGTTGATACTGGAAGTTTTATGTTTCTAGTATGTTAGTTAATGTGTGACGATTACTTCCGAGCCGTCTAAAAACATCGGCACGAGAAGTCCGTGTGCAAAAATAAGAAAACATAATTACTCCCAGTGAGTTTAAGTTACGAACTAACAAGATTATTAATCTATGGAGGGTGCGATATCGCGTATAATAAATCATACTAGTTTACTGTGTCGCTTATCAAGCATTTAAAACACTGGATATAGCGCATGGAAGACGCTGTTTCTTTTTTTTTGCATACATTCTAATCACACCACATGTAATGCGCAGCACACTTTAGTATCTTCAGACGCATCGATAGCTTCACCAATAACACATGCTCGAGTCCTCTATTGAAGACGTTATATAATTTTATTTACATCCGAGTACATCTCCTTTTTTCGAAACTGCACAACACGCATCTCTCATATCTCGAGTCGCTCTTTAAAATTCGCGTAATCTAGCATTTAAATTCGTAAATCGTTATCTGTCACATTTTTGCGTTCGTCGAAAAGGAAGTACAGTTTCTCGACATTACGAGTTCGTGAAGAAAAGAGAAAGCGTTCTGTTTCGTTCGATTTATTGGAGAGTAATGTGTAGGAGAGATCGGAAATGACACGACGACGTGTTATTTCATCATTTCAGTATTATTCAGCATCGGGAATCACAATATATCCGCTGTACAAAACAAAAATCCATTCTCGCGTACATTATGAATTCTTTTCACATGCTCTCGAGGCATGAAACTTAAAAGTTTAATTTACTCACCATATCATTTTTCTACTCGCTTACTTCGTTTTATAGTCCTATGTTTCTTTTTACTTCACTCTGCATCTCCTCTGATAGCCTATTGGAGATTTGTTTATCAGTAAATCTCAAGTTGCATACGTATGTGTTTATGTGTGTATGTATATAATATCTGTATGAGTTGGGGACTCCGTACGAGCCATAGAAAAATAATAATTGCAAATAATGTTCTTCTTCTGTTTCTTCCACGTCTTATATCGTTAAGGATATTATCATGCTTTTAGTCTTACTCGCATCGCCATTTAACACAATTCTACGCGCGGCGTCATCGTGCATCTTCAAGGATTCTTCGAAAGCATAAATAATCGAATTATGACGAATAAATTATAATTTTATGCGTTTAACGCTTTGAAAATCTTTGTCACGAGCTTTCGAATTTGCGTGACCCATGGACACTCACGTCCCCACTTACATACGTAAAGCGCTGTTCTCGTTCCAAGATTAGAATGATTGAATAAATTGATGGAAGAAAAATAGATTATTTCCATTTGAATATACATGTATAATCGTTATTATACATAATATTCTGATGGAACATTGTTATTTAATAATTAATTAATATTTAAATATTTTCCGCTTGTATATATGTATATCGAATATGAATTTTCCTTTGAATATGCGTATACATTATATTAGCTTTCGAGCTAACAAAACAGAAAAAAAAATAAATTTACAAGATATTAATTTAAGGTAATTACAGCTGTTTTTGAAAAAAAATAATTTTAATAACCATTATATAAATTGTAATTTTGATATAATTACCGATTATAATATAGACTTATAATTGTATTTATCAAGACTACTCTATACATATGAGAGCAATCGAGGAATCCTTAATTGCAGAACACGATGACAATTATTATGTAACATGATTTAGAACTTAGTTACTTACAATAAGACTGACGCTTACATCTTCCATAATTCTAGATGCAGATCTCGCAAAGAAAGAGTAGGCGGGCCGTAAGATTATAATTTAATAATACAAAAATTTTTATATAAACTGGCTTTCGCTCATTTCCCACGTATATTCATCCGCCTTAATAAAATCATACGTTTATATAAACTTCGTGCCGAGGACTCGAAAAACTTTGTCTGCGTACACTCAAAAAAACCAAAACAAAAGAAAAGAATACCATTTTCATCAGATTTACCTTGTACTATATACCTCACAATATTCCTATTCTCGACACAAATGCAGTTAGATACAATCGATTTTTACATACTTTGACGAGAAAGTACTTTTATGCACGTCTGTTGCCATCCACTTCCGATATACGGATACAAACAAGCTATTCCATAACGACCAATATTAATCAAGTCACCATCACCATAAAGCCATTCCATAATTATTTATAGTCAAGTCTTGAGAAACCGGACTGAAGAATGATCACGATCGAATTGTACAATTTTTTCCCTAACAGATACTCTATTAGTTTGTTTAAAGCGGTTCCAGATTTTACTTCATTAAGAATTTTATTAACAGATATATATTTCAAGTAAAACTTACGACTAGTCCCCTCATACAATTTCCCTCCCTTCCTAGCTATCTGAATCCACACAAATAAGTATCAATATAAAAAAGAAGAACAAGAAACGTTTTAATCATAATTGACTTCGCTTCCTTGACAAAAACGTTCTATTCTTTTAACGCCAATTCATCGTGATCATTGTCGACTAAGCGGTAAGAAAATTTGTCTCTAAAAGTACCTTCTTCGATCATTTAGCCGCAAAATATCGATGCAAAGAGTCATATGCGCCAGCAACGTCCACATGTGCGAATCTTGTCACCTAACACGTAACCACCGGTTTGGCGATTGCAAACGCGCTCAGTTATATAATATAATCTACATTTACCGGCCGTGTGTATCTTCTGTTACTCGACTGCGAAATTCTAACCCAAATCAGTCCGTAACGGTAGAGCACATATCGTAAAAATCTTAATCTATAGTTGTGTATACTTATACATAGCAGCGCATCGCTTATTCTCCCCGGCATATTACTTTTACTTTTTCACGCCGTACCGGTGACAAATTACATTTCTTTTTTTATTTAGATAACGCTCGCCTGCGACTGAGAGGCAGACTGTTCGTTGGTCGCGCGATTTTGACTCCCCGTGTTATTCTGTAGTTGATTAGGGGGCTTGCGATTACCGCCCCTGCTACCTCGATAGCCACCGCGGAATCCCATGTTGTTGCCGCCACCACCGCCTCTGTACATGCCTCCCATTCCGCGATTGTAGTAACCACGGCCGCGGAATCCACCGCGTCTCGTGGAAGCCACACCGAACGTTTCTGAATTCAGTTTTCGTTCTGTTCTCCAATCCGTACGTTGGAATCGCCTGGAAAAATTTGTGCAAATTATTTCACGATGCAAATTGTGAAATAATTTTATATTGATGAGACAATCATTAAAAAATCCGATAGTCGACTTGTCTTGCGAAAAACTTAATAAAATAAATACATTTTTAAAAATTAAAAAAATTATGTCTAAATTGATAAAGCTAGGCACAGATAAATATTCTTACATTTTTAATATTTTAATTTCCTTCAGTTTTGGAAAAAAGGTAAATTAAATCATAGCTGTACCGAAATTTAGTGTTGCACGTTGATTTATATATCTACTAAATATTCTCTTAATAAAGCTTACCCTTTACTCCTTTCAACAGCTTCACAGCTAATATTATCAAAGAATGATTTCGACTTATCATAGTGAACAATTTCCGGTTCCTCCTCAGGTTCACCTTCACCAGCACCTGTCTCGTTTCCACTGTCGTCTTTCTTTTCATTTTCAGCACCATCGATCTTCGTTTTCGCTAATTGTGACCTACGATATGACATTAATATCACATTAACATACGAATTATATCATTAAAAACATAATTTGTGATGATAAGACAATGTTAATGCGATGCGTAAGCGATTCGTATTTGTTGTAATTACGATTGCTTTAAATTCACATTGATTTACTTTTGCATGGTATCCACATTGGTCATTTCAACAATTACTTGAAATGAATCCGGCACGTAACCATGCAGAATCAATCATCGATATTCATAGCGAACGTTTACCTTAATTCCTCAAACTCAGTGTTAGCTTGTTCGAAATCGTAGTCGTTATCAAACTTCAGTGTATTCTTAGGCTTGGCACCAGCGTTGTTTGCTTGATTCGTACGGAAACCACCACGTCCTCTGCCTCCTCGACCTCTCATGTTGCCGCGATTTACCCAACCACCGCGGTTGCCTCGACCACCTTGCATATGACCTTGATTCTGGCCATCTTGCTTCATCATGTCCCTCTTCGTATCGTTATATTGATGAGATTGATGAGATTGATGAGATTGATGAGATTGATGAGATTGATGAGACTGATGAGATTGATGAGACATGCCCGCATTGGTCTTGGTACCTCCGTGGCTAAACACACAAAGAAACGTTCATTACACGAAATTTCGCAAAACTGTTTATCATCTGTTTCTTTATCAAACTAATAATATTATAAACTTATAAACTTATTATAAACTTAATATAAACTTATGTGTATAGAATCATTTTATATATTTATATAACTAGAAAATCCAACAAATAAGGCAAATAAAGATAAAAAATTGTAAACAATTGTACTTTTAATATCAGGATTCTGGAAAAATAAAATTGTTATTATAAACATAAAATCTTTTATGATTTTATTATAAAAGTAGAAAATTAGAAAAAGTAAAAAAGCAGAAAAGTAGAAAGAAGAAAATTAGTTTTTCTAGGTAAAATACCTATCATGATCTCGACGAGGTGGTTGGACGGTCCTGATATTTGTCTTGTCATTCAATTTGCCAATGTTATTGCCCTGCTGCTGTTGTTCATGTCCTACTTGAATACCTTGATCCATAGTTGGACTTTTCCTTGTCAGTAAAGATGATGTAGGAGTGGTAGAACGGGAACCACCACTGATGAGATCTAGTACACCTGTTATCGCAATATGAAGGCATCATATAATATACATTTTTATTAACCTAAGGAGACAATAGCCGACCAAAACTGCAAGCATTTCTAGTCCGACACGAAACTTTATAAGAAAATAAAGACATACTTTTCATTCCCAACTTTTGAAATGAAAGACTGCTACTAACTTCTACAAAAGTTTCGCGTGTTTAATGTAAAAGTAATCTCTCGAGGATTTTTAAACAATTATTATTGTTCATTATCACTGTTGTTGCTATTCTGTCAAATCATGATTTAAGCATAAATGGAATAAAATTGAAAAACGCATGCAGATGCAAAAATACAGTCTATTAATTTTAAAAGAGATTAAATGTAAACTTCAAATTACATATAAAGATTATGCAGATTAAAAATTTTAATAGACATTTTTATTAAAAATATTTTTCAAAACTTACAAAAATATCAAAATTTCAAAAATATACAAATGTTATACATATAAGAGTGCACAGTATAATATTTATTTAATTAAAATTATATATCATGAAATGCATATAGATGTATATATAGAAAGCACACAAGCAAAGCATAAAAATTGCAAGATGTTAAAAATCCAAGTAATAGTGCAATGAAGATAGTAGATTTCCGTTAGTAGAATAATTTCAAATTTGTTGCTATAATATTAACCATAAGCAATGTATAAAAAAAGGTACACCATCATGTATTCTCATATGCATACGATTTATGCCAGTTTTTTGACAGCATGAAGTTCGATAGAGAAAAGCTTTGCAGGCATTACCAAAACAGAAGCAGCAAGAAGCATGCCAGCAAGGCAAGGGATACTTCATAGCAAAAACAGTTACCATCTTCCAGAGATTGATCTTTTGGTATTGGGTCGATATTGGCCGTTGGCAGTGAGTTTGGGATAGAGATGGCATTGGGTTCAGCAGAGCCCAAGCTCAACTCACTTGGCTGTTTATTCATTGCTCCGCGAGGGTCTCGAGCTGCCGTCGGCATTCCCATTACCGGGCCCATGGCTCCCATACCCATGCCATAGGGAGCTCCATATTGGCCACCCATCGGGCCCATCTGACCCATCATCGGATGAGCATAGCTGGGCTGTGGTTGATACGATTGCTGACCCATAGATGGCTGCACTGTCATCTACGAACAATGATAATCAAGTCAGCTAACATCAATGTTTAACATAATTGACTTCACTTCCTGCCGGTGCCAAATTTAAGACGCATTTCTGTACAGAGAATAATTCTATAAAATAATTACCTGCACAATCGCCGGATCATTGGGAATAGAACTAACATTGTTGACGACCCTGATGTCTTTGATGTCCGATCCGCGAAACAGGATGTACTCGTACACCTGATTTTGTGGTGCCACAGGAAGTTGAGTTTCTCGATCCTCAGTACCAAAAGAACGCACTACGAAAAGCAACAATTTAGCTATTTCAAACTACCGCAATTGGAGAAACATTGTTATAGATTTTTTGTTACATTAATATCGAATGGGTCGTTTAGTGGCAATAGTTGGATATCTAAGTTACACATTTATATTGCTATTTATGTTAGCTGTATATTTATCAAAATAAATAAGATAAGAAATCTTGGAAAATATCTGCAATAAAACAGATAGATATTTAATATTTAAATCCTGTATATTAACAGCATTAATATATTACACTAACTTGTTGTGAAATATCTTTATACAATATCTATTTTCCTTTACATTAACATTAGAACTACCAAGAATAGTTAAAATAACAGATTTGTAATATTTTTAAACATTTCTTGAATTTATAACAATGCATTGTTTGAGATTTTTCATGACTTTTATTGCAATATGTAAATGATTAACGTCCATTTCCACCAATGTAGATTAACTTTAATCTCGGTTTAACTTACTCTTTATCTTTTTCTAGTTCTGAGAATTAGAAAACGAAGAGAATTAAATAAAGAGTAAATTAAACCGAGATTAAAGTTAATCTACATTGGTAAAAATGGATATAAATCGATCAATTTACTGTACCCCTTCATTCCTTTTTTCTCAAAGATATACATATATATATCTTAATATATACTTAAATAATAGAAATTAATCGTCGGTAGATCTAATGTTAAGCATTATCAATCGTGGAAAGAGGAATTTTATATTTATAAGTTTCCTTCATATATGATTCTCAAATAATACATTTCCAAGAATAATATTTGCTTCTTATATCCGAAATACTCCCCGAAGAGTACCTCGCATACCTACCCGATAGAATCAAACGGAACAAGGGGATCAAGGACATGTAAACATTCGTCAGAAGAAAGAGACAAACATTCCACGCAAACGTTACACATACCAAACCCAAATTCAAAATTACAGTCTCAGAATCGATAACGTACTCTAGCAAGTAGATTCTTAAATTCTTAGAATATCCGCAAGGTATTATACGGCGAACCGTGTTCGCAGAGTTCGCGTTAGATTTTTAAAGTTGTCAAATTTATCTACCATTGTCGAATGTCGATAACCTGCTGAGCATCGTGAAAATTTCAACAACGATTTAAAACGACTTTCGCCCGGTAATTTCGGTGATCGCTGACCACGTAACCGCGACATAACCGCACGCAGATCAAGCGATCCGTAACAGCAGTCTTCTCGGCGTTTTTGCCGAACGTGCGGACCTAAACGCGCGACGCACGGGCGCGATTGATGGATCATTTTAGCGGAATCGAGGGCCCGACGTCGCGGCCGAGGCTCTTCGAGCAACACATTCGTTACGTAGGGACTACAGGTCACCGCGACCCCGATTGTTTTGCAACGCGATGCCGCTGCGAATCGCGGAGATCGGAAACTTTCTCAGCGACTTCCCAGCGCGTCGGTACGCGGCTCGACGACGCGGTCGGCGCGCGGACGGAGCCGGCGTCGGCAAGCATCGGCAGGATTCCGCTCGAATTCGCGCATTTCGGAGCCTTCTCGCTCCGCGGCCTTCCGCGGAGTCACGGAGGAATGACCTCCACGTTCGTTCGCGGCCGAAACGGAAACATAACGAATCGCGTAAGGTACGTTCCCGCGCCCGATGACACGGACGTCGTCGTCGAGCCGGCAGCGTTGCGTCAGTCGCGGGGGGGACTCCGGTCGCGGGAGGGCGTTCTCGCGCAGCGAGGAACGCCACGAGACGCGGGATGCCGAATCTCGGTGGCGGTGGTGACGATGGCGGCGGCGTTGGCGGCGGGATAGCGCGGTGGATGCGGCGGGTGTCCATCTTGAATTTGCTACTCACCGTTAGCCAGGGCGATCGTGCACTCCTGTGGGTCGACGGTGAACAGACGGCCCTCATAGCGAATATCCGCCTTCGAGATCAAGCTGATCTTCGAGCCCAGCTCTGGCATACCACCGCTCATCTTGACTCTGACTCCGTCGCGCACCGATCGATGTGATTTTACGAGATTCACGACACCATCTGACGGGACCGTCCAGCTGACAGCAATGGTCGACGGCGGACTGCCAAGAGTGCCAACGACGCGCGACGCCTGCGCCAAAGTCCCCGCGCACGCGCGCGGCGCCGCCGCCGGGGCTACGGCGATATCCTCAAATGATGAAAATATTTCCGACGCGTCGCAGGGGTGCGATTCAGTAAGGGTTGGTTTATAATAGCCGTAACCGTAAAAATTGGCCATTCGTATTGGCCAATTCTTGTATAAATCGACTACGATTGGCCAATTTTTACGGTTACGGCTATTATAAACCAACCCTAAGGCCCAGTTCCACAATCTCCAGTTAACTTAACCAGCCGGTTATTCCATTGGAATTGACCAATCGCATTTGTTAATTTTGCTTAACGACAAATACGATTGGTCAGTTCCAATGGAATAACCAGCCGGTTAAGTTAACTGGAGATTGTAGAACTGAGCCTAAGGGTGCGTTTTCACTGGTCGCGTCAACCGTAGTTAACCAATCAAAACTTCCCATTTGAAAATCCAAAATATCCCATTTCAAAATGGGATGTTTTGATTGGTTAACTACGGTTGACGCGACGCGCTCAGTGGAAACGCACCCTAAAGCCCGTATCAGACTATGGATTGGGATTGGGATTGGATTGAAATTTGACCAATCAAAGCTAAATTAACTGACCTTGTTATTGGTTTTCTTTCTTCCGATTGGTCAAATTCCAATCTAATCCCATACTACGTTTACGCGAGTGTTACTTCTATTACTATGTTTACGCGGCGAGGTTATGCGTTTACGCGATGACTAATATACTATAATTTTCTACCGTTTACGCGTGCGTAGTATTTTGCGATACTTCCGTTTAGAGTCGTTTGCGTCCGTATATTGCGGGTTTGCTTGCGCTGCATTCTTGTGCATCGAGTGCCAAATTCGCCGTTTACGCGAGGTATTAGTACGGGAAGTATTGGTTAATTTGAGTAACTTGCTTCAATTATCTACTCGTAAGTCACAGCTAGAGACTCCCGTTTACGCAGAGTGAATTATCGTAAGTTACGATAATTTGAGTAAGTTACTACAGAAGTAACGCCTCGCGTAAACGTAGTATCAAATCCAGAAAAACATCTTCTTTGAGGAAGAGGAAGGGCCTCTATATGGACCTGGAATAGTTGATTAAATGTAAGTTGTAAAAAACAAACATTAAATACGATTTTATATAACGTCAAACTTTAAACGCGTTTTTCTCAAAACAACATTTTTCGGCGCGCGGGGCGCTCTACGCGTCCCGTTTGACCACGTCCCAATTGACCACAGCCACTTACAGTGACCGATGCCTAGAGGTTTTCTGCTGTACACGGTTTCTGATAGGTTGAAATCTATTGCCTGTTTATTTCCTGTTCCTATTGCCTGTTGTCTGCATGGCATTGTGCAACGGGCTTTACATTCGCGAGCAGTAGGTACACGGCACTGCCGCCAGATGGACGTGGCAAAGTTCTATTTCTCATAAGTAAAAAACATATGAGATCAAATAAAAGGCACGACATTATAAGCTTTTCACCCGTGTTCTGATAAAAGGATTTCTTGAATGCGAGTACCCAAAATTGGGCTCCAAACCAAAGTGAAAATAAATAAAATATATTTTGATAGTACAATTTAGTTCATTTTAAAAATTAATTCAGAGACCTGATATTCTTAATGAAATAATTTATATTGCAGTTAAATAACATTTCAGCGATTTATATAATTACTACATAATATTTATATAATTATATTACAATTATATAATATTTTAGTTACACGTTATATTGATGTTATATAGCCGTAATGTCATATGAGTGGAAAATTACAACTAACATATACGTTACATGTAACGTATATGTTACATTACGTGTTACATTCCGTTATATAATTATGACAATGTTGCTGTTATATATTTGTGTTTGCTGGGATCCACTCTTATGCCTCCGACCCGTAAGTACTATATAAAAATATATAAATTAATAAAAATTATAATGCACAGACATATATATGCAACACAATGAACTTACCCCATCACATGGGTATGTTATTTGCATATGTTATATTAAAATAATTTTTACTAATTTGTGTGGTTTTTTTTTAGACCGTACTGATTTGCGGGGATGGAGGGTGCCGCGAGCAGACCACTCCACCGATGGTAAGTGATTGTGCGTGCGTACGTGTGCGTGAGCGTGTGCATGTATTTCAATTTTTAATAATCAATGTTTTTTATTATTCCAGTGGATCGTGAGTAGTGACATCGGAGAGGTGCATATTCCCGCGGATGAAGAGGAACATGAAGTACACCTCTATGGAGAGGTGTATATCGTCTTCTGCCTACCGAAGGTATGTATTATTAATTGTATTATTAATTGTATATATTTTTACAAATTATAAAAACTTTTTTCTGCATTTTTTTCAGTGGATTAGTGATAAAGATCTTCACATAAAAGGACATATAAACATTAAGCATATGCGGTCGAAGCAGGAGGATCGGCAAGAACTTCTATTATGTTGTTTTACTCGTATAATTGTTTATCTTACATTTTATATTACATTATATTAACTTTTTTATATTAATTTTGTATTCGTTAAATTTGAATTATATAAATTGCATATATTTCAATGTGTACTAACTATTTTTACCTTCCCTATATGTATACTCCTCCGTTTATCTTTCCTTACCTCAAGCGGTTTATGCTAAAACTCCATATATGCGGTGAGCTCCGGCAAACGCATGCGGTGACCAATCAGGAGCCAGGCGCTTGCCGCAGCTTGCCGGACCCCGACCTGCGCCTGGCTCCTGATTGGTCACCGCATGCGTTTGCCGGAGCTCACCGCATATATGGAGTTTTAGCATTAGAATTACACGATAACACGGCGTGTGCGGTAGATGCTCATAACGCGAGACTAAATAATATTAAACATTTTTTTTCTCCAATAGTAGTAATTGTAATATAAAAAGATTAAAATTAAATAAAGTTAATAAATTATTAAATGAGGGAAAGAGAGAGAGAGTCGCAGCGGGTGAGAGAGAGTGTCCACAGACCCCGCGTGACATCATAACCCCTCTCTCGACCCCTCTCCCACGTGACATCATACCACCTCTCTCGGACCCCTGTCCCACGTGGTCCCACGTAACGTATTTTCCCCCCTTCCTTGCCCCCACGGTCCCCTCCACAAGGGGAACTCTTTTTCCCGCTCCCCCCTCGGAGCTACGGGTTAGAACCATAGAGATATAAGAATAGAGTGCGCAAGCGAGCTGAAAAAGCGATAGAAGAACAGAAAGAGAACGCTGCATATGGGCCCCTTCTGTCATTTGTCTATGCGCGCATGTGCCGAGAAGTGTAGAGGGTCCCTTGGGTTGACCCTCTCTAGCAAAGAGTAAAGAAACAAAGGGCGACTGCACACAGGACGCGTTGACGCGTTACGCGCGGCGCGGTAGCCAATAAACTTTTGGTTCTAACGGAAAAGCAACACGTTGATTGGCTACCGCGTCGCTTTTTGCCGCGCGTAACGCGGTAGCCAATCAACGTGTTGTTTTTCTATTAGAACCAAAAGTTTATTGGCTACCG
>NJRP01000011.1:1984600-2017487 GCA_003063835.1 Aphaenogaster floridana | reverse complement strand
GACCGCAATTTTGATTGTGATTGGTCGATATGTTAAATCTTACGACTTAAAATCTCATTGTAGACACCGCTTAAGCCAATCACAGAGCCGTATTAGCGTCTTAAGACATTACTTAAGACGGTCTTAAAATAAGAACCGACTATGAATACCGGCCTTAGTGCAATTCAGTGCAACTCAGTGCAACTGAGTGCTTCTTCTCATTGGCTGCTGCTTTTCCGCTTTCCGCTATTCTGCCAAGGTATGAATTCGCCCTTAAACATTAAACGCGGAAAGGGATTTCCGGCCCGTGAAATCTGTTATCGATCTGTTTATTTCAGTCGCATATTTTTTGCCTTACTTATTTTCTCTTTCTTTTTCCGAACCTGCCATTTCATTTTGAATGTGAAAGGTGTTGTATAAATGTGCAATTGAGCAAACAGATTTCCAGAGAATTTTAGAACTTCGAGTTAGTAATGGTAACTGTATAATATATGACTCAAATATATAATTTGTTACGTAAATTGAGAAAATGTGATTTATATCTGCAGTACACTTTTACGACTGTATAATTAATCTTTTAGAATGAAAGATAATTATAATATAAAATAATTATTATAATAAAATAATTATTATAATATAATAATAAAAACGTGTTTCCGCCTTCGGGAGAAAGATACAGAATCGATGCTCGGAACAAAAGATGATCCAGGCTGATCATCATAATAAATACAATTTTCATTGTATATTACTTTCACATCATTATGCATTAATCCGTTTCATTAAAAAAGTTCTAATTGTCGCTTAATAATTCTCTTCAACATGTCTAACATTCAATTGGGTCATACATGGAATTATTCTCAATACAACAAACGATCAAATATTCTATTCTATCTTATCAAGAATTACTTCAAAGGAGTAGATTTTTATTTGAATGTGATATATATGCTTTCCTAAGATGACGACAAATAATAACTCGTATAACAAATAAGTTATATTAACAATAAAACACAATAGATATTCGCATCATTCCGTCTCTTTTCCATTCCTCAATGAAAGAAAGGAAATTTTATTTTCACTGAAACTTCTCAGCGCGCAACGTCACATCCGGAACGTTACGGCGGAATCACAAGCGACGGCGGTGAGCGCCCATGAACATAGGAAATATCTGGACAGAGCATAGGCCGGTATTCATAGTCGGTTCTTATTTTAAGACCGTCTCAAACGGTGTCTACAATGAGATTTAAGTCGTAAGACTTAAGCATATCGACCAATCACAGTCGAGCATTCTAAAAGTAAAACCGCAATTTTGATTGTGATTGGTCAATTTCTTAAGTCTTGTGACTTAAAATCTCATTGTAGACACCGCTTTAAGCGGTGTCTACAATGAGATTTAAGTCGTAAGGCTTAAGCATATCGACCAATCACAGTCGAGCATTCTAAAAGTAAAACCGCAATTTTGATTATGATTGGTCGATTTCTTAAGTCTTGTGACTTAAAATCTCATTGTAGACACCGCTTTAAGTAACATCTTAAGACGCTAAGACTGGGTCTACAATAGGTGTAGTAAGCTTTAAGCCCTAAGAAATTGACCAATCACAGTTGAATGTGAGGAGAATAATCGTCTGTGATTGGTCAATTCTTAGGGCTTAAAGCTTACTACACCCTATTGTAGACCCAGACTAATACGGCTCTGTGATTGGTTTATGACATCTTAAGATTGTACTTAATTAAGACGATCTAGGGCCGGTATCACCATCTCCGATTAACTGAACAATTAGAAAGAGACGAAGAGTGAGTTTAATCGAAGGATCATGTTAATCGGAGATGGTGATACCGGCCCTTAAAGCGGTAAATCTCTACAATGAGATTTTAAGTCGTAAGATCAAAATTGCGGTCTTACTTTTAGAATACTCAACTGTGATTGGTTGATATGTTAAATCAAGATGGTCGCGATGAATATTTCCCCTCACCCCTTGGGCTTCACTTCCCTGGTCTAAAAAGGTACCTTAGGCTGTGTTCCCATTTCCTCTCAGTACTAGTGCCAGTACTGAAAATCTATATTTACGTCACGTACACTATAGGACTTTCACTACTGGCACTAGTAGGCTCGATTCTTGAAATCATTCGCAAGAGAAACGTATTCGCAAATTCTGCTCTTACAGAAAATCTACAAGTTGATTGGCTAAAAGTCATGCAATAGCCAATCAACTTGCAACTTTTCTGTACGAGCTGAATTTGCGCATACGTTTCTCTTCCGAGTGACTTCAAGAATCGAGCCTCTGAAGCCCGTATCATGGATTGTGATTGGGATTGGATTGAAATTTGACCAATAGGAAGAAAGAAAACCAATAACAAGTTCAGTGAACTTAGCTCTGATTGGTCAAATTCCAATCCAATCCCAATCCCAATCCATGGTTCTGATACGGGCATGAGAGGAAATGGGAACGCAACCTTCATACCTCCTCTACAATGGCTGCGTTCAGCAGAAAAAGCAGCTTTGCAACAGTTGTAAAATTCTTTAACATGATTGGTTTATACACTTAGATCCAGGAGGAACCAAGGGCAAGAACCAATCATATTAAAGAATCTTACAACAGTTGCAAAGCTGCTTTTTCTGCTGAACGCAGCCAATGCGAGTCTCAGATGGTCTCAGAGTCGTAAGTCGTAAGAAATTGACCAATCACAATCGAATTTGAGGAGAATAGTTGACTGAGATTGGTCAATTTCTTACGACTTACGACTCTGAGACCATCTGAGACTCACATTGTAGACCCCGCATTAAGGTGGAAGCACATAAAATTGCAGGAGCCATGAGCAGATTGCAGAAGCCATAGCGCATTATGTATTTTTATGTAGATTGGAAATTCAGAAGCCATAGGCAGAATGCAGATACCATAGCGCATGCACCATGGCCTTTGCATTCTGCCCATGGCTTCTGAATTTCCAATCTACATAAAAATACATAATGCGCTGTGGCTTCTGCAATTTCCCCATGGCTCCTGCAATTTTATGTGCTTCCACCTTTACAGTTTATTATTCTCCTTACGGTCGAAGAATAATGAACTGTGATTGGTCAATTTCTTCCGACACGACTTACGACATCCAATGTAGACCCAGCCTAATTGGTCAATTTCTTCCGACACGACTTACGACATCCAATGTAGACCCAGCCTTACGCGGAGTGAATTATCGTAAGTTACGATAATTTGAGTAAGTTACTACAGAAGTAACGCCTCGCGTAAACGTAGTACAGGGTCGGGTTACGTGCACTATCGAATTCGAATTCGAGAAGGAATACGCTATCTGATACCATTCTTCGTACATGACTAATCTATGGTCTGGGAGGAACTACCCTATGATAAATAAGCATGAACTAAGAAAACTGTAGAACAGAAACGCATTAAAAGTCGACTGATCGAATTCGATAGTGCACGTAATCCCGACCCAGTTCAGAAGTGCAGCGACAAAGAACAGACCAACTGCCTATGTCCATACGGGCGTCGCTGATTGGTCGGGCGCGCTGCAGCGCCTCGCGGTGATAGGAGCGGCGCGAGGGGCGGCGCGCGGTGCGTATCGGCACTATCGGCGCCGTTCGTCGCCGGCCGGCCGCGGCGCGCACGAGCAGTCGCGAGCGGCGCGAGCGCAGGCGAAGGTGGATTTCTCCTTTCTCTCTACCCCTCCGATAATGAACGGCGCGCGATAGCTGTCAGTTCGCGTTCCGTGTTGGTGCATCCCGTTGAGCGTCGTGCGCGCGCGATGCGCCGTGTGGCCGCCGGTTCCGTGCTCGCGGTAGAGACGCGCCGTACCACGACTGGCGATCACTGAGCCCCTCGTGCCCTCTCGGAGTCCTGGCCCAGGAACGTGTCGCCGTGGATTACCCGCGGAGGGGTGGCACGAGCGTGGCGACACGAGGAGACACGCGGTGGAGGAGCACGGAGGACGCGAGGAGTAGCGGTGAGTAGCAACGGCTTTACTGTGTTTGTGTTTTGATTCGCGGGTGGTGCGAAGGTCTTTGTCGCGGTCGTCGTCGTCGTCGTCGTTGCGATCTCGAGAGGAGGAGCGGCGGCTCGACCAACGACTCCAGCTTCTCCGGACGAGCCGCGTCCAGCATAATAAACAAACATAAATACGCCATTGACCCCGCTTGGCACGAGGTCCGAGCGAGCCTCCAGATTTCGTCTCTCGTGCTTGCCGGAACCGTTTGTGATTCCTCGGATTTCTGTCCTAGGATAGGCGACGTGATCGCGAAGGTGGAGTACGGTGAGTCGATGGTGCTCTCCACGAGACGACGTCGGCGATCTGTTGTTTTCGATCGCGAACAAGAGAGAGAGGGAGAGAGATAGAGAGAGAGGGACAGAGAGGGACAGAGAGAGCGTCTCGCTTGCATGGGGGCGTTACATTTATACGCGATGGGGGACGTTCCTGACATTGATCGTTGTTACTGTCACGTTATTACCACGCTTGCGAATGATTACGAGTGCAAATTAATTTTGTGGTAAAGAAAATGGGATTTTTGGATACTTTGAACGGACATTTGTCCAGCATCCTGGGAGACTTCAATGCCTTTGGCATTGTTGTCCGTTTGGTAGATAAATCATTATGTCGACTGTCGCTCGAGTCGGACGAAACCCTCATTAAATGCGATAATTGTCGAGACGGTGGAAAAAAGCACAAAGGCTGAAAAAATTCTGAAAAAATTAGAATGATTACTTTATGTAAAATAAAATATTTAATTAACAGATTTTTTACCTTGGTAGTTATCTTAAAAAGAAACCTCCATTAAATGCGATAATTATCGAGATGGTGGCGGAAAGGAGCAAAAAGACTATTATGAGAAGATTGAAATTATTGATTATTTTACGTAAAATAAAATATTTAGTTAACAGATCTTTGATCTAGCAGTTATCCTAAAAGGAAACTCTCATTAAATGCGATATTTATTGGTGGCGGAAAGAAGTATAAAGACTTCTAAGAAAATTAAAAATGTTTATTTTAATGAAAAAAAAAAAATATATATATATATAATTAACAGATCTTTGATCTTATTGTAAGAAGAAACTCCCATTAAACGCAATCAATTATTAAAATGGTGGCGGAAAGTAGCAAAAAGACTATTTTGAGAAAATGAAAAATGATTACTTTACTAAAATAAAATGTTTAATTAACAGATCTTTGATCTAGCAATTATCCTAAAAAACCTTAATTAAACACAATAATTATCGAAATGGTGGCAGAAAGAACTATAAAGACTATTCGAAGAAAATTGAAAATTATTACTTCACTTAAAATAAAATATTTAGTTAACAAATTTTTGATCTAGCAGTTATCCCGAAGCAGTCTTTTTCAGCCGCTCGTTTTGATTATGCACAAAAATATTTTAATATAACGGCGTCAAAAACGTGCTCGTTATTATTAAAAATTATTTTCACTTGTGTTAGGTCGCTATTGATGTTGCGTAGTAACGCGATTGGCTATTACTTTACGTCAATTATTAGCCATTGATCATGCTTTACGTGATCGTTAAAATTATGAAGAGTCTATAGTCGTTGACTCTTGTCGCTCGTATATTCTAACCGTACCTATGTCCGCCATGTAAACGTTAGTAACCCGTTATGAGGGAAGGACCTTTTCGAAATAGCTTTGTTTTCTTATTAGAAGGGCGTAACCGGCTATTCGCATCCGAACCGGGAAAATCCACCTCTGGAAAGGAGCGTATTGTCACATCCACATTCGTGCCTGAGATGGCTTTCTTGCATTACGTTAACCATAATTTATGTGCATTCGAACTCGGCCGATAGTTCACGGGGCATTTAATCGCGTAAATGGAGTGTTGTAAGTGCCGTGTTCGATATTTCCTTGATTAACTTTTCTGAGCGACGCGACGCGAGACGCCGCGATTTTATACTATTTAAAAAATATAAGGAATAAGATGATGTACGATAAAAAAAGATACAGTTAGAGTTACATCGAAATTATACTGATATTAATAATAAACGAAAAAAATACAGTTAGAGTTACATCGAAATTATACTGATATTAATGATAATAGACGATAGCAAATCCTCTTATCAACACGTTCGCTACCATGCGTTACACATATATGCGTGATTTATACACGAAAAGAACGGTTTTGCTGAAATATCTAAACAATTAACCGGATACAGATCTGAAAATAATTTTTTTGGGCCATCAAAATATTTTTATAGGATGCTCAAGCTGATTGCTAGAATGTCAAAACTTTTTGTACCGTTGTTATTATTATGCTTGAAAGAAAGCGTTCTACGTAATTATTTTGATCCAACAAAATTATTTTCAGATCTGTATCTGGCTACATTTTTAGATACTTCAGCAAAACCGCTTTTTCTGTGTAATTATTATTTAGAGTACAGAGAATGAAGTTCTGGAAAAATATAAAATTTAGAATATAAAATCATTATTTGAAACATTCAGTTGATCTCTTCAATACATTCTATTTATGCATAATTGCAACACGCACTACATTGAATAAAACTATTAAAAATGTAGCGTGGTCTGTGACAAAGGTTTTTCAAATATGATCGTGATAGCGAAGGTATCGAAATCATATTGAAAATGACGAGTATGATTTCCGATACAAATAGTTATTATATTATTCATTGTAATATTACATCAGCATTGCATCTCTTATTCAAACAACAAAATAATTTTTTAAAATTTGATATATAATATTTGCGATTTTTTAAATTACTGATTAGACTCTCTTGACGACATCAAGCCATTTTTATTTCCTATACTAGAGCCGCCTTGCGCTGATTCATTTGTTGACAGATAAAGCTAGACAGAACCGAAACTGCCGGTGGACGTTGAGTGTCCTAATCGGCCCTTTAGATGCACGGGCGAGAATTGAATGTAACGAGCGCTCGATCGAGGCCGGCTTAAATGCAGGTCTGATTTAAGTTTAACCACGAAGCCCTTACGGTCGATTGGCCGACCGCGCGCGCGGCCAACCTCGGCTTAACCTTTAAATCACGTTGGCGGCGAGCTCTCGCTTCCATCGGAAATTGCACGCGTCACCGTGCATCCTTGCGGGATAAATATCGCATGCGAGAGAGAGAGAGAGGGCGGGAGAGAGGGCGAGAGAGAAAGAGAGAGAGGGAGAGAGAGAGAGAGAATGAGAGGTCCGGTGAGAGATTGGTGACCGCGAATTGGCCGCGAACCTGGTAGAAGCTGCGTTTCACACGGAACCGTGGAGCAACTTCCTTAACACGTTAAACGCCGCACAAACTTCTTGATCTTAATCTCAAACGACCTTCTGGATTAACTGGATCCAATGAATCTTTATTAATTGAATTTTATTAACTTCGCGAAAGTCCGACTAAAGATCGCAGGCCCGATACACGCAATTTGCACTCGTTATCTTTTTCTTTTAATTGGCTTTCTATACGCTTCTAACTTCTAACTTCTCACGCTCAGATGCTGATAATTTTAATAGTTTTCATGTACGATATTTTGTATATTGATGTGCTTTGTCACGTAGAATTATGTGCTATTTGCTACAAGGAGCATCATCAATCATTCACCCCTGCATTCTCCTGCATTCTCTTGCACTTACGAAGAGACATTCCTTCTTTCTTTCTCTCTGTCTTCTTAAACCTTTATTCTATTTAGAGTTACAGTCGAGAATGACAATTGTTATTGCAAAATTTTTGTTATAATTGTACGATAGTATTTGTACACGGTGCCCTTTTTATACGAGTGCTCCTCCATACATATTGGATCTCTTTTTCTCCTCTTTTCGATATGAGCTTTATTTTTTCCCCGTGAACGCGTGCATGATCGTTTTGGTGAGCACACTTCGCCGTGTGTTGCCGTAACAGTTGAATGGCTATTCCAATATTTTATACCGCATATTGTTCGTTATTATAGATACTTAAAGGCGTCATAAATAACGCCTTGGAAATCATGCGCGGCTGCAATATTTTTCTATAAAATATTCTCGATTCTCTCTGCACAAATCTGATATTATTTAATAATGACAGAATGTAAGTGCATCGTCATAATGTAAACGGAATATCTCTAGAATCTCGCATGCATTAACGGTGAAATTCTACACAGAAAGAACGATTTTGCTGAAGGATCTAAAAATTTTTTAGCTTAGATACAGATCTGAAAATAATTTTGTTGGACCATTAAAATAATTATGTAGGACGCGCTTTCTCAAACTGGTTGCTAAAATGTCAAAACTTTTTGTAGCATTATCATTAATGCTTGATATAACGTCCTACATAATTATATATATTTTGATGATCCAACATAATTATTTTCAGATCTACATTTGGCTAAATATTTAGATACTTCAGCAAAACCGTTCTTTCCATGTACTTGTTTCTCAGTAACTTCATGTCGTATATCTCCTATGCTAATTAGTCGCACTCAGTGCATGTCTAAAACGATATTAGTATTGGTAACGAGATCATATTTATTTCTCGACCTATTTGTATAGCGGTAAATCGACTTCGCACCGAGTCGTTGCCGGCTTTCCTCGACCGGCGAATTCATCATTACGCACGGCGATCGGCACGCCGTATTATTCGTCAGCTTTCACCATGCCCGCCGCACACCTTGCCATGCAACGCGAACGTTATCGTTTCGTATCCGATATCATTGTACCGCGGGGAACATTAATCAGAGGGGTTGCGCGATGCAGAGAGATAAATTCGTTTCGTGCTCGAGACCGCGCGGCAATGAAAAGGGAAAGGATTAAACGGAACGTCGTGCGTTTGCGATTTGCATTTACGCAATTCCTGATTTTTCGGACAACTTCTTTGTGCGGGAGACCGCATGATAAATAAGCTGGCAACGTTTGAACATTATTTGCAAATTCCATAATAGTCATTTAAAAAAATAGTTTTAAAAAGTTGTAAATTGTAGAACGTTATGATTATATAGAATTTATGAAAGATTGCTCGTGCAATGAAATATTTTTAATTATAAATGGATATCTCTTTACATTTTAGCGCTTATTTTATAAATTGCACAATATCTGAAAACACATACATTTCCAAGGATGTAGTTTAAAATTTTAATTCTAGTAATATTTTTATGTAAATATACATGAAAATATCAGCATCTGATAATTTTTTATTTTTTAATTTAATTACTATAATGGCTACGTATTTTTAGCTAAAATCGAGATTAAACTACCTCGACCATGCAATTGCATGAAAACGTGAACCTCCTCGTAGAGTGACATTCGAAATGAAATACACCGAAACAGCTGCTCGCTGACGCGTGAATGGTCGCCTTATAAACCTGACGTTTTATGGAAGCAAGTTTTATTTACGCTCGACGACAGAAAATGAAATACCTCCTCCTCGCATCCCGTCTTTCACTTACACTTTCGTCACACGTCTGCGAGAATGCACAAATTCGCGGTGTATCGTATATCGTGTACACCAGTCGAGTATTTTATATACGAATACGCTAAATTATAATAAATCACATTTCAATCCTAACCGTCCGACTGCGAATTATCGTGGCGATTTTTATCGTATAATCCACGTTATTGTTCACTGTACACGCGATTTAACGCCACATTAGCGTTTACGGTACTGAGACCCGTTATTGCGAAAAATCAGTTGCTTGGAACAGTGCTTCCCTCAATCTTTTCCTCGTACTTCTCTATTCTGAATTTCATTTATTCTCGTGTGTTTCTCTTGCTTTATATTTAATTTATAATCCACATATCTACAATATAATTATTTTGCGTGACTATTACTCGCATTTTTTTTCCGTGCTCTTAACTATTTGGGTTGAGAAAAGATTCTATCGTAGAATATAAATTCTTATTTACTCACCCATGATTCACGCAGCTATTAATTAGGGAAGTTGAGTGGCCCACTTAGGCAGTGACTCCGTAAAACGCGGAGCATTTAGCTTCCTGAGGGACCACAGGCCCCATGCTGAAAGCCCTTGATCTAGTGCATACGTAATTCCAGGAATATCGCGTTCGAGCCGCGATTTGTTTGGTATTTCGTGATAGTCGCTCGTCCATGCGATTAAGGTCAACTTGTAGACGAGTTATTCTTCTTTCGTAACACGGGGAATTCCGCGTGCCATTCGCATGTCGCAATTTCAGACGGAAATCTTTATCGGAGGAAGAAAGGGGTATCCTGTGCGCGCGCGTGCTTGCGTTCAAGCTTCCTCTGATAGTCTCGATGCCGACTATAACGAGATAATAGATATCCCGCCGGGCTGTGTTATTAGCGCGCTGTCGCTTCAATCCTGATAGTCCCACTGGGTTCTATTAATATTCCGCGATTGAAGCAACCAATATCGCCGTGCGACTTTCAAGGTGAAAGACGTAGGACGTTTGTCCTTCTATTTTCGCGAACGGTATTGATTAAATTTTAATACGTACGGATCAAAAAAGGAAGAAATTTTTCCCCATAAAAGAAGAAAATATTACATCGGAAAGTGTAGCACAAATTTTGTTACAGTTTCCTCAAAATTTCTCTTTCTCTTCTCTTTCTCTTTCTCTCTCTTCTCTTTTTATACTACATTTCTTATTCTACATTTATCTCTAATTTCTTTTAGTTAAATGATTAATTACATATTTGCCGCTGCTCTTACTGTATTAAAATTCGAAAAATTTACATCACTGTACAGATTAAATTCAGTAATTATTTTATTTGGTAGCGTTAATTCATATTCGTAATCAGGATCCTAATATGCGCTAATGGAATCTCAAATATATAGCTGCTGCAAATTATACACGATGTCGTAAAATCATCTGTTGAATACGTAACGATTATTTCAGTAAACTTCCCTGAATTAAGTCTTCTTTCCTTCACACGCAATCTTTTAGCGATAGTGAGAGTAATCCCTGAAAAAATGAAATAATTACGCGAATGCAGATTGTCGCGCTAAGATTTTTTTTCTTTCGGATTTCTCATTCAAAATCACAGAAAATCACGGTTTAAAATCACAGTTTGCTGAACGACGCAATGTGCGGTATGTGGTATTAAGATTTTTCTCCCGTTCCCGGCGGTCCTCCTTTACGAGTTCTCCGTCAAAAGTCCGCAGTCGTTTCTGCATCCCGAAAGGGATCCGCTTGCCCAGCCACTTTTATCGCCCCTGCTTGAATAGATGTTGTTCTCTATTTTCTTATGTTCTTTGTCGAGAAGTAGTGACGTCAACGAGGATTCTCACGAGAAAACCGTAGTCACATAAGTACCACTATACTCTCCTTTCCCGTAGAACAAAATTATTTCTTATTACACATCAGAGAATTCGGATAAGGAAAGAGTAGGCCCTTCAGAAAATTTCGGAGCATAAAAGAGACGTGGCGGAATGGAGGGTATCACTTGCTTAAAGTCGCAAAATTGTTTAAAAGATCAGACACGAAAAAAATAGATTACTTAAAATTAACAGAATTTTAGGATTGTAATTACTATGAACATAATAAATTACTGTATATAACTAATAGAGAAATTACTATGATTAAATAATTTATTAAATAATTGTAATATCAGGATAAGTGTATTTGGATTAACTATTTATCTTCCGCGTATAATTTAGTTCTCAAGAAGAATATAAATAATTGATACAACACTTTTCCGAAAATATAACGAATTATTGTTCGGTAGAAATGTTTTTGTAGATAGAGTGATAAATAAAATTTCAAAATTAAAGAAAATACTTTTGATGATGACAAAAATTAAAGAAGATGACTATCGAGTTCGTCTTATTGATTTTAAAGCAGGGGTTTCGACGATGTGGGTGTAGCGTTTGAATATATCCGGGTACACACGAAAAGCGTATATAGGGGTTGCTTCGTCCTGGTCAATTCTGCAACCCTAGAAGTGGGGAATGATTCTATCTGGTTTGTCGGCGAACTCGTGGCGCCATGATATCTGTATACTATACGCGCTCTAGTCCGTCCCCTCGTTAATGATTCAGCGCAAATGCTAACACATTCGATCAGCACCGATGTGGAAATCGTGCACACAGTCACGTCAGGAGCACGACTAAATGTCGAGGCTTTTATTTCACGATTAACATGAATATTAACTTGTTAAGCCGGTAATCCCATTGTTTTGTCCATTGTTTTTAGTGCATTGAACAATGCAGTGATCTGAAACGGACGTGTATATACCGATCTCAATCCCAAAATTTCTTTCAGTAATTAATGAGCACAAATTTTTGTAAATCTTTGTTTTCGGAATCCATGTTTGGAGATTTAAAGCTTATTTGAATAATTGTAGTTATTAATAACTGTACAATTAATATATTAAAAAGATAATTATTTATTTTTCTTATTCAGCCGTATAAACACAGTCTAGCTTTCGATTCTAGGTAAATTCTATAAAATATCTTATTTACATAATACACATTTTATAGAAATGTAAAAATATAAAATAAAATAGATATTTACACGTTTTTTCCAAAGGGGTGGCTTGAGGGTAATTTTGTTACGTAAATTTACTTTATGTAACACAATTTCCTGCATTATAAAAGAATGAAAGAAAGCGAAGATCTACGACGTTATCTAAAAAGGGTATCCCTCTTCGGATCGCTTGCTCCCATCTTAAACGACGTTGAAAGCCTTGTGATCTTATTTCGGTGCTGTACAACTTCAAAGTGGTTAATGACCCAATTTGGCGAGTACTCCATGGCATTGTCACGTGGTCCATTACTTTAAGAAAAATAGTATTCGTTTATATTTTCTCTACTCTGTTTATGTATACGTTTTTAATATATATATATATATAAATATACAGATTATTAACAGAATATATGTATATGGAAAACTTATGGGCAACTGAATTTTCGAAATAACACATGCGAGAAGCGAACATTAAAATATAAATCTTGATACGTAACTTTAATATATTATATTAGACACTAAATTAATTGCATTAATCTTGAATAGTCACCTATGTGTGCAGCGATGTATTCGTATTCCAAGGAATATACATCGTGATGACCTAGTTGCGCGTAATTAAAGACGTCACTTTGCGTGGGATGGCTTTGTTTATCGAATTAGTTCGAATGCTGCATAACTTCGAATACTAACATAAACAATCTCTGCAACAATGTGCACTTCCATCCGGCGACTAAACCAACCTCGCATCGTACATAACAACATGGTATTCATCTCGGACAACATTTTAGAGACAAGATTGTATCTTTTATTTCCGACATACATAACGCGCGATATAAGCTGTTACGAATGCACGTATTAAATCCTACCTGTTAATTTCCCCCCTCTCGTCATTTACTCGTAGAATATCGCGGAAACGATTGTCAGGGAAATTTAGTTCCGCCCTCGCACCTTGGTGCACCATGAGGAGTCGCGCGGAGGCTAGGCCGAGGTATCTCTCTCTCTCTCTCTGAAGAGCGACTGGCTCTTCTTCCGAAGTGAGAGCAGAGGCTGAAAGGTTATTGCGCTCTCCTGAGAGAAAGAGGGAACAGAAAAAGGAAATAAATGACGAGTCGGCTGTTCGCCGGCCGGTCGACCGGCCGGCAGGCAGGCAGACCGGGTGTCCGTCGCCGTGTGCGAGCAAATACGTTGCCGCCGTGTGTTCATTAAGTATATGCGGTAGAAAGCGTAGCGCTCGCGTATATGCACGCGTCCCCGGGTGAGTTAGGGGGCCCCCGGACTCTCTTGCCACCCCTCTGGCCCCCCACCGCGCCCCCGGTTCCCTCGCCAGTCCCTCCTGGCAACGTCCGCGCGCCACCATCGGGGTGGTTGTACTATTGATTTTTTCGCCCTGTTCCGTTGAATTATCGAGAGTCTCTCTCTTTTATGTGGGCGATCTCGTCGCCGGCAATGTGCGACCCCATGACAAAGACGGCGTGGCGGCGCGACGAAGACGCGGCGGACGCGGCTGTTATACGGAATGATTCGCGCGGTTAATGCGCGAGACGTTCGAGGGCGGGATCCTTTGTCGGAATCCAAGATGAAAATTTTCGTGTAAGAGTGTTGAATAGATCGAAAATTTTTTCAGTAACGAGCGAGCGAAAGCGAGCGCGTGAAGGGCTCCTCGCATTTTAAATTTTCGGGATGCGCGAAACTTGATCGCTTATTTACGCTTTCGAGATGACTTGATCCCAGCAGAGAATTAGGGTTTCAATTTCCAGTTAACGAGTTGCTTAATGTTAGAGAGCTAAAGGGTTGTAGTGAACTGTAATGTCCCACGATAAGGATCCTTCTTATAAGGATTCGCTCGTCTCAGATTTAACTATTATATATTCGGGTAATGTGAACCTATTGTGAGCCCGTATTAAATTTAAACTTAGAACTTGCTACTAAATTTAATAATTTTCACTTCGATATAACTCCACGTAATTAATTGCATAACAACAGTCACATATAACGTGCTTATTAACCCTTCCGTTACACACATCCCTGGTGTACTTAGGCTTACACACAGGTGCGAATTCGCACCGCGTAACTTTGGCGGCTTATAACTTCACTTTAAATTGAGCGATTTTGACTTCTTTTTTTTTAATTGAAGGAAAAAGGGTAAGGAATCTCGTGGAATGTAGTACAACATCGAAAAATATCATTTTATTGGTTAAAAATGCTTTGAATCAAACCCTTTGTCGAAAAAAATCACTTTGTTTTTCAATTGGCTGGTACGAATTCGCACCTGTGTGTAACGGAAAGGGTTAATACCATCTCTTTTGGACAAGAGCGACAATGAGCTTAAAATTCGTCGAGAAAATAAGAAATTTGTTCTGAATATTTACTGTGATGACTGCGGGATCATCCTGTAAGCAAAATGCGGCGTGTTGTCGGGTGTGCATCGGACACGCTCATCGCGGAGAGAATAAATCTGGCGAATGATTGGAATTATGAGGGGAGAGATTGCCTCGTATATATACCCCCCTCTCCCTCCACCCCCCTCTCTCTCCCCACACTTATTCGTTGTTTCCCCGATTTTAGCCCGTAACGAGGCGCGGCGCGCGTTAGCTCCGCGAAATAATTGGACGCGAAATGATCACAGGCTCCGTTGAGAGGGAGGGGGAGGAACGCTATCAAATTGCTGCTACGCGCTCACGGGGATTGATATCGTACATAATCTTGATTTCCCATCGGTTTAAAATATTAATCGCGCCGCGTTTTAATGAATTCTCTCTTAATTCACCTTTCTTTTTTATGTAAGAACGATATCCGAATGTTATTATACGACGCGACTGTCGCTTTGGGAAAATCGAGTTGTTGAATTGTGCAAGAAAAATAAATACACGCGTCACGCGGTGGAAATTAAAATTTCTTAAAGAGTACATACATGAATTACAATTATATTATTAGATTGAAGTATTTCATTATATTTTTATAAAGTAATTATACACATATAGTAGCAATAAAGAGAAAGGAATAATGCACAGAAAGAATGGTTTTGCTGAAGTGTCTAAAAATTTGGCTAGATACAGATCTGAAAATAATTTTAATGGACGCCCAAAATAGTTGCTAGAATATCAAAACTTTCTACAGCATTATCATTATGCTCGAACGTTTTACATAGTTACTTTTAGTGGTCTAATTAAAATCTAATAAAAAATTATTTTCAGATCTGTATCTGGCCAAATTTTTAGATAAAGATTCAGCAAAATCGTTCTTTTCGTGTATAATCGCGTTTTATTGCGGATTTTTAATTCCAGAACACTTAATCCTCTCGCGCGAATATTCTTGATTGTAATCAGGCGAGTGTAAGGTCGGAATTTGCGAACCTCGGGCGCTTGCACGCGACAATCGAGAGCGAGAGCGTGTAACGACAACGGCACGTAAAAGTAAGGCCGGGACGAAGTTTAATCGCGGGGGCGAACAAAGAGGTGCAGAACGATGGGACCACTTTCCAACTGTTAATGACGTAGCATTGAAACACGGCGCGCAGTTCCTGCACGGTACAGTGTTCGCGGTGCGTTTTGGATTAAGAGCAGAATGAGGATTTGGTTGCACCGACAGTTGAATGAAGTAAGCCGGGCTTAAGCAATCCGCGCTGTCCTTTTTTGGATTACAGCTGTATCTTTAATACGGCCAGGAAAGGCGAATTTTACTTAAAGTTAACTACGAGCGACTTGTTGGTAGGACGATCTTAAGTCCATAATTTATGAATCTTTACTTTCCCGCTTTAGCACAGAGATCTTTTATTTAGATACTTCCTATTTATGAATTTGTATTTTGTTCCTGCTTTGAGCTACGTTACTTCACAAATTATGCACTTTACAAATTATGCAGTCTTTGAACATCTCTCAAACATATCATCCGGGAACTGTTCCGTGCTACGCTACGTATAAAATAAAATTATTTTATAATATAGTTATAAAATGACTTTTAAAAAATGCGAAGTTATACCTGAAGCGAGTTCATAAATTATCGATTTCTCTTGCATCGAACGATTCATTATTTATTGACCGAATGGATCGGCTACGTAAGGCGTATGGCACGTGAAATGTTTCTCTCATCTCCTTTCTCCCTCTCTCTTTTTTTTCTGTCGTATACGGGTGAAAAATGCGTAAGCGGAACTGGAACGTTGCTTGACAATGCGAAGGACTCATCGGTATTCAGTGCGCCTGCTTAGACTTCGCTCTTCATGAGCTTAAGAAACCGGCCTTATGTGAACATCGCGTTCATCGAACCGTGTCGCGATGACCTAGTATCGATGCTTAGACGTTGATTCGAGCCGAAGTACATCTCACTTAGGAAAGGTCGCCGTCACGATATCGGAGAGTCTCTAAAATTTTCACGAGGATAAAATTTGGGATAAGATTGATCTATTTTTTATATATATATACAACAGCTCTTTTGGATCTAACTGATGATTAAAATGTCACAAAATTATTACGGTGGAATCTAATAATTAATATTTTGATATATCGAATGTATTGTAGTAATAAGCGGAAAATATATGTCGAATGGATTTGTATGTGCATTGAGTTTGTATCCTGTGCGCGCTTTATGTAAAAGATGAAAACCATTTATAACTTCAGTGAATTTTAATTCTAAATATTTAAATATGAAAATACAAATTTTATATCAGCTGTCGGATTTTCGGTGTCAGGAATAAACGAAGAGATTTCTGCATATTTTCTGTAGCATAATTCTAAACTTATCGAAATTACGTACGCTATTTTTGCTGTACATAAAAGATAAGTTTGAATTTCCAGGCGGACTTCAAATATTATAATAGCTGATAATTCTTGGACGTCAGCAAATTGAGAGTCTTCTAACGAACGTTATTGAATACGACAGATTTTCTTTCTCTATATCTTATGTATATAAACTTAAGTGCAGTAGTACTCATCTTTAAGACTCGCAAGTTATACAGAAGTCGTTGAAAGGCGCCCGGAACAAGAATCAAGGATCGATATCCGGTCTTGCCGTGGATCGACGCATTCGAGCGTGAAAAAAGCAAGGAGGAAAGAGCGGCTCAATTTTATCGGCCGCGTGGTCAATAATTTCTTCGCCGGCGAGGCGGTGATTTCAGCGACAGACGCGAGTCAGCTGGCAATCTTTTATTCGTTCTTCACTCGACGATTCATGCTGTCTGCCCTTTTTCTTTCTCCACCTTCCCTCAAACAACTAGCCGTTTTGAAGAGAATATCTCCCCGAGCGAGACAATTTTTCCATGAAATAATTTTCAGTTTCGCAGCTCTTTGTGTGAATAACTGAATAATATCTTTCAACTTCTTCAGAAGATGATTCTTATATTTATATATTACTTAAAAGGTAAAAAATAGAGAGAATAAAACAATCTTGTTCTATAGATGTTGCTTGAATTTGCGCGAGTAAAGCTTAAATTTTTTCAAAGAGGGCACTTTCTTCATAAAAATTGAACTTTATTTTTTATTTGTAAAATAGATAAATAATTAAAGATATTAATTTCAACGTAATATTTTTTTCTATTTTTTGTATTGATATACAATTAAAGGTGTAATCAATAAAAATAATTAAAAAATATTATATATATTCAAAAGACTATTTGAAAGAAATCTAAAAAAAGAGATAGAATCTGAGAGACCTTTCATCACTAATTGGTCGATGTCTTCCATATCATCCGTTGAGGATTACATCGGGTTGAAACGCACTGAGTGCATTACGAGATTGTAGGTCAAACGTCAATTGCTCGATTTTATATGGATAATCAGAGCTAATGATATCTCGGAGATGTACATTATACACATACGGAAGACACGTATCAATGTCGCCTAGATTCTCTGAAATTCAAATGAATAGAAGTTCAAATGCGAAGCTTATTCGGTAGAAGATGTCAAAGGCAGAAAGATAGACTTACAAAATTATAATTGTCTAAACAAACGGATATAGATGAGATAAACGCGGATAATAAAATGTCGGCATGATAGCGTGTAGTTAATTATATTATTTTCTCAACGAAACAAGTATTTCTTGATTATTAAGCCTCGCCGGAGACTGTGCCGAGCATTATTCAGGTGGGAAGCATTACCCGGGGGATCTTTTTGTATCCCCTGTGCGCGGACAAAGAACGAGAATTCGGTCGAGATGCGGCCCAGGACGCGGGGGGTATGCGGGATGGGGAATAAATAAAACATAGGCAAACACTTCAAAGGAACGCGCCCGCTGCAAGTCATTGCCCCGTACGAATGACATCGTTGAGAGAACACGGATGACACGAAATGTACTCCGTGAGTATCAAAAACATATATAGTGAGAAAGGACAAATGGCGTATAAAATGTTATACTCTGATTAGGTTTTTCTTCTTTGATAATTTGGAAACTTCTCACATTAATATTCCATCAAAAGTTTCGCTTTCATTTCATGACATGACATGATCGTAGATCTGGGCTGCGTTCCAAAACCGTACTCTATCAACTCTGAGTAACTAAAAAGCTATAGTTTACGTTACGTATGCTATAGATTTTAGTTACTCAGAGTTGATAGAGTAGAGATTTGGAACGCAACCCTAAAGGCTCGTCTACAATACGCGAAGTAAAAAGTAAGAGTAGATGTAAGAGGAATAATCTTCCGGTGTAAGGGAGCTAAAATAAAGGCGTAAGCGAAATAAATTATTTTTATTTCTTACTCCAACTTTAGCCCATCAAAGCGCAGTCGGTCAAAATGCTACAAATATTTAAAAAATTAATCCTTACTTCTTATTCTTTATGCCATGCTTACTCCGTGTATTGTAAATGAGCCTTAACAGATTTATGCGTTTCACTTTCATAATCTTCATTTTCAGATTGATATCAATATCATTCCTTATAGATTGGATAACTCAATTTAACTGAAACTGAAAAAAGAGGCAATTTAAACAAAAAGATAAATTTCTTTTCGCGTTTTGATATTCTGAATATAAAAACGTAATAACATGCATAATTCTTTTTGTTTTAATATTTAGCTAATGTCTTTTTTTATAAATTGGGGTCACATAAAATTTAAACAAGTATGCATAATATGAGCAAACTCTTGAGCAAAAATTCTTTTTAAAGAGAAGAGAATTGATACAATAAGGTAGAAATAACGACGGACTGTTTTGGATTTATGGAACCTACATATCTCCAACGTGGTTTGGAATAAAATATACGATAAATCGCATTTCAAAAAACAAAAGGAAATATAAATAACATTCTGCGATGTCGATATATCTAATAATAATACTTCGATATATCTATTTTCGAAGTATTTTCAACGTCTCACATATATCACATCCGAAATAAACGGCCCAAGACGTCGTCGTAGACAACGATGTACCTTCCCTCGTGATTTTCCATTTCGGATCTCTGAGACACCGCGACTCGACATGACTTCACCCAGTCGCGTCCCATTTCATCACCCATCCATCGCGGGGTTAACAGCCCTCAAATCGCGTCGACCGCGATTTCTTCAAACGAATCGTGTCACCCATTGTGTACGCGGTAATTGCACTATATCATATACCTATATTCAAATAAAGAACTAACCTTTAAAAAAGAAATAACATCAAGTCTTTAAATATATTTGTGCTTTTTAAATAACTTGTTCAAAATAGTATAGACAATACCTTTCTTAATCTTCTGTAAACTACCTGGGGATTTCTACCTGGGAAGAATCGGTCGATTTTCGCCTTTGAATTATTCGACCGATTTTGCCTTAAATTCGGACGTGTACAAAAAAAAACATTTTGGATCATATAATCAGAGGATCATAGAATCTTGAATATTCTTCAATGTTAAAAGAATGTATCAGGATTTTTTCAGATTTTTTGAAGCCCATAATCCCTTCGAAAAACACAACTGTCCCTCAGACCCAGGTAGTCTGACTAAGCAGTGAAATTCTACGTAGTCTACGAAGGATTAAAATATCTTTCAGAATATATTTGACAAATCGTTCGATCGTACAAATAAATATTATTCACGTGTTTGGCGCATCCTATCATATTCTCTTGATTTAACCAGGCTTACGTCAGGGAAAAAAAAGTTTTACGGGCTTTAAGGGTTAACATGCACGCTCGCGTGCGCGTGAAAGGCATACAATCGCACAACCAGTAATACGGACCTATCAGGGGCACATCTGCGCGACACGTGGTAAGGGCCGTTGTTCAGTCCCCTCGTTCTTCGTTGATTAGAGAAATGGATGCCAGGCAGCACGTGATCAACGATGACCGAGAGATCATCTCTCGGCACCGTCGTCCACGTTTTCGAATTTTTCCCGTTGCCCCCACTTTTGATGGTTTATGTATGCAATTTATTTGGCGGAAACGTGCACGGGATTCGTATGATTTGTATCGATCGCGTATGTTCGTCTCATGTTTTTACCGAGCCTTTCATAATTTTTTTTCGTTGCATCAATAGGTAATCATTTTTTCAAAATTAAGTAGTAGGGATTGCTGAAGATGATGAATAATAAATTTATTTGTATTGAATTCCTTTCTTTTGATAGGAAATCTCTTCGTGAGATGTTGCTTGACGTTACTGGAGCGTTTCAGATATCAGCGCGTTAATTAAAAACTTTTCTTGTAACGATGTATTTAAACTCTTATCATAACGTTCAAGGTTTTAATAAACTTTAAGCGCAATTTAATTAAACGATGACACTTAACAAAATATGATAAATATAGAGAATATAAAGAATTTTTTTATTTATTTAAGATATAAGATGTTGCGATTGACAGTTAGAACTGCCCTATTAGGCAAGGACTATCGGTCTTTAAAAAGTCCTTTACTATATATGTTTACCGATAAACGTGCTGCTATCTAAGATTACGGTTTACCCCATATCAGATCTCGTCCCTACGTAGAGAGGCGTTGTTCTCTCAGGAGATGTATGTTCATTGAAGCAGGATGCACACGGGATTTTGTCGGAACACGAGAGACGCAACAACGTATTATCTAATCTTGGCGCAAACCGCAGCTGTGCGATCGCTTAAAAATATATACCGACCGCCGATCCTCTCTTCTTCCTTTTCCTGCGTTGCCCCATGCATTCTCGACTACGCAACAACGCTCCCTTTTGCGATAATAAAAATTATCTCGCGTTGTTTTCTTCAAAGTTTCACGCCATACATTCTTGCCCCTTGCTCTCTTACGAAGAGCTCGGTTCGATTCTTTCTCGCGTGTAATCGTCCTCCAAGCATTATTTCGCTTGCCTTCGAGAGGGAACATTATCTCCTTCCAAGCATTTTTTATTTAATTGCTTATCAAATAGAAAAAAAGAGAGTGCAGTTTTCAATATAAAACATGCAGGACTAATCAAAATTCATAATACCCGCAAAGAGATTGCACTAGTCGACTGAATTCAGAATGCCTTTCTGACACATATTACAGCTCGCATATATGTACATATACAGGGTGTCCCATTTAAAACAGTACAGTTGAATAACTCATAAAGGAGGGGGTTGATGAAGAAATGTGTCACATGAAAGTTCGAAGGAGGACATCTTATGATACACGTTTTTTCTAGGTGGAGGTGTTCCTGAGATTTTAAGGTGTTTTTAAAAAATAATTGCACGATTGCATAATTTTTTTAAAAGCAAGTATGTGTTTTTTTTACGTGTTTTCTTGATTTTTTGATAAGTTTATCTTAATACTTTTATGTGCAGAATAACTACAGGCATCATATTATATTAAAAAAATTATATAATTCCATTTTAAAAAACAAAGGTCACTTTGAAATCTCAGGAACACCTCCATCTAGAAAAAACGTGTGTCTATCATATAAGATGTCCCCTTTGGATCTCTACAACTTTCATCTGATACATGTTTTCATCAACCCCCTCTTTTATGAGTTATTCGACCGTACTGTTTTAAATGGGACACCCTGTATACACATACATTGCAAAATGCAAACCATTACAAATAAGTGAAATTTGTCACAAACAATTCTCATAAATATGCCTCTACCACATGCTATCTCAGGAATGTCTTTTGATTATTTAATGCAATATTGCGTTTCACAATGCATACTCGTGGATTGCTGCAGCGGGATAAAATTGATATCTTGCTCGCGATGCATCCTGTAACTGCGAAATCTCCACAGCGGCATCGATCGGTCGGCCGTGCCGCGACTTGCAATCGAGCAATTTGTTCGTTTATCCGGTATACCGCGCGCACGTTCACGTATCTTGAGCTCCCGGAGCACGAGCGTTTATCCAGTGCTACGCGATACAGGAAATCGCGTCCTTCATCGATGGAGTGTATGATCTGTGTGTTCATGAGTATTGCTTATAAAATACGCTCGTAATCGATATGTAAAATGCCGCGTCCGCACGACATCTCTATACCGCCCCAAAGTTAATCGATGATAAATAAAAGGAAAGCTAGGTAGAGATCAAAATGGGTGAAACTAAAGATAAAAATGACAAGATTGAAAGCTATGAATAAAAGAACGTCTTTTCAAACTCTGATGCATTATGCAAATTTTATAGCATGAAGATACGTCTTATATCAAATGTTTATTTTTATATTGCAAATTAAGTTAGAAAGTATATTATACATTCTTTTTCATTAAAGATATTATTTTAATCTCTTTTATATATAACTTTTAGAGATTGTATAACTGTTGTCCTACTTTTCGTTTTTATTATTTATGCAATGCGAGATATGATAAGGAAATGAGAGAGTGACGTATTTATAACTGATGAAACTCGAAATGAAAATTGTACTTTCAATTTTAAACGCTCGATAAGAATACGATACTCGATCTATAAATGACTAAGAGACTTTAGATTTTAAATAATTGTAACATGCTACGCAATACGTGAAATATTGCGATTGATACATGGAGAAAATTTTATATTAAAAATTACTATGTATGGCAGTAGCCATTGGCTGGAATTATAAAAATGTTTACTATGTTTTCAATTGAAAAACATAGTAAATATTTTTATAATTTTTCAATTGAAAACATACACTGAGAAAAAAAGCTGTTGCTTCAATTAAAGTGGTATCACGGGGTGCCAGAAACATAAGTAGTTCATTCAATTGTATTATTATTAGACCCAATGTCTGCATTTTTAAACCAATAATTCAATCATTGTTTTAATAATCCAAATATTGGGTCTATTAATAATACAATTGAATGAACTACTTATGTTTCTGGCACCCCGTGATACCAATTTTTTTTCTCAGTGTAGTAAACATTTTTATAATTCCAGCAATGGTCCACGGCTACTGCCATACATAGTAATTTTTAATATAAAATTTTCTCCGTGTAGAAATCTGAGATCAATTGATTAAAATCGGGAATTAAGACGCATAGTCGCTTTCCCGAACGCGCCGAATAGCAATCTTGTCCAAACGATCTCCTAGGAAATTCCCCGCTCTGTTCTCGGCTCTCGTCTCTTCTTTTTCGTCACGGAATCGGCGCGGCACTCGTTCGCGCTCGCGCTCCATCTCACCCCGTTCGACCGCGCGCCACGAGCGCGGTATCGATCGATTTCCGTTTCGCGCAAGAGGGAGGTAAATTTTCGCACAGCAACCACGAGATATATCCGGAAATAGGCCCGCGACATTAATAGACACCGGCAGCGGCACACGGTAACCACCCTTTACGTTTCTGTCGCTCTCTCTTTCTCCCCGGCCGAAGCGGAGCAATTTTCCAGGGCCGTAGCTCCGCGACCGTCGTCTCTCGTGCGGCAACGAGGAAGCTAGCTCGCTCGTTTGTACGCTCACTCGCGGTTATGAACACGCGGATCTATCGACACATCTGTTGAAGCTCTCGCGATGCCTTTGCCCCGTTAAAGTATGCGCCGCCTCAACTTCCTCCAACTTTGAACTATCGGTAAACAAGCGCGAGCGACTCATCGCGTCTCGGTACGCCTTTCTGTGCTGATTGCTGTAATATTAAAACGTCTCAAACGAGATGTATCAGATGAAGCCTTTTCCCTCTAATATAAATGCTCCACATTTTATGTATAACATTAAAGACGATGTATTATTTTTCTGCAGCATGCTGAGAATTGTCGCGACAAAAAATGTATCAAAATTATTGATGATTATATCGTATATCTAATATAAATTCATATTTTTATTATTTATATATCTAATATTGAATTTATATCTAATGCACGGTGTTATAAATTTTTCATATTAAAAGCTTGTATTATTTCGAAATATGGTATGGCTATTTTTTAATATTCTTGTATATTTTATTATAATACATTTTATTGTATTTTGTATCTTTATATATATATATATATATATATATATATTTCCATATTTTGATTTTTATATGCCTACAGTTTTCACGGTTTTATAGATACGTGGGATTATTAAAAATTATGCAGGATATAAATTATTCATTACACACCGATATAACAACGGTTAATAACGATTGTTCAGAAATCAATATGTCATTTTACTATCTGAACGCATATTCATTTCGCGAAAATATCCTGGAATTTAGTGTAACAGTTTCCACTTTCTAATTACATTTGGATTTGCTTCTGTGTTTATACGGCATAGTAGACATTCATTTGCTTTGAAGTCACCTCCTAGCACAAAGTGAAGCTGTCCCAGAAAATGTTGTTAATTGTCTGCAAAATTACAGCTATGCTCATTTCGCCGAATTTATCGCGTAATTTTAATGTTTCCGAGACACGATACTCGCGGAAACGCAGCAGCGACGATTCCGTTTACGATATCTGCGACGTCTGAAGTTAATATTAATTTTATGCGCGCGGAACAAATAAATTATACGCCATCTTTAATATAAGGGTACTAATTGAGAAGTTCGCTCGTATCGCTCGGTGTTAAACCGGCATGTATCGCACAGCCATGTATATGCACAGCAACCATATTGTAACTATCGATCGCGCTCTCTTATGTGTGCACGGCACACTCCCTATCGAAAATCACAGCTGCTAATGCGACCAAGAATACAATATCGGGGAACGTAATTACACCGAAACGCGTACACAATTCGTTTCAGCGGGCCCGTCGGTGAATTTTCGTGATTGAGTTCGCGGTTTAACAACATACGCTCTTGTCGCGTTCGGTCCTCTGTTGTTCCCAATGTTTATCGATAGTGATTAGATCCTTTGGCTTCCTCAATAGAATCCCCATGCATTTTTAATCGAATTCTCTGCACTCGATTGACACGCTAGTTAGCGGTATCCTGAATAACATTAATTAATAATATACTAACTAATTAAGTTACTAGCATTTCCTGAATTTAACTTCTTTTTTGTTACACAGAGTTTTCACCCTTCTTTCCGAGTTTTAATTTTCAGTGTTTATTATTGCTTGTAGTCTTAAATACGTTTAATCGCTGCGTGCTAGACGTACTGAACTCGGGAATGGTCAGACCGAGTAATTTACGCCCCAACCGGCGGGACGACATACCATAGGCAATTTCATGCTTCATCGGAATTATCAATAAATTTCCGCATTCTGGTAATTTAGAAAATCGATTTTCCATATATATTGAGACATCGTGCCTATATCTTTCTGATATTAAAACGTATAATATATTACAAATACAATGAGTGTGTCGTGACGCTTTATTTTATTTTAAAAATGTGTTTTAAAAATTTCGAAAATATTTTTTTACAAATGTATTTTATATTTATATTTTAAAAATATATATCAATTCCATATTATTATAAATCTCAAACGAACATTATATATAAATCTGAAAAAGCTTACTTTTATTTCCAATTTTTATTTTTAGAACAGGCTATTGTCTCTCTCACATACATAAAATGTAATAATAGCTTTCCAAAGTTTACAGTTTTAAATGAAGTTCCTTCAGAGGCATTTCACTGAATAAGCAATCCATATACATGTATAGTCTTTTCCCCAAGTTAGAGAGTAATCTCTCACGAAAATAATTAATAGAGCTATTCTTGAAACGCTTGAGGTCTTGTTGTCCTGCCTTGATATTACGAGGTGTAGTCCTATAGAAACGTCTCTCCCAGCTCGTTAGCCGTTAGCTGCATTACATCACGGCTGGGTCGATTCGACGCGAATGGACGATACGGACGGGGGTATTGTGCATCTGTCAGCGAGGTACAAAGCGCGATGTTTTTGCGTCAAGCTCCAATTAATCGGAATACTCAAGCTAAACTGGAGATTCTATGGCGGCGAGGAGGCGAGTGGGCGCACGTGTTCGTGCCCACGCCGAAAGTCGAATAGACTCGCCAGAAAAAGAAAGCGGGGCCAAGACGAATCGCTCAAAGGCCACGTTGGTAGTACTATCAATAGTTCGGTCGTCGGCTCGAAGTGCCTGCTTTACCCTCGAGTCTTTCACACGGCGTCGTCGAGAGTAGGGTCAGGCACGAATGACGGTCGCGTGAAGCTAAGAGTGAGAACGAGAGATACATTGGGGTATTCGGAAATCGTTGATGCGAGATTTACAGACCTTTAGCTGATCTGACGTGGACTTTCTTTTTAGCGAAAAGCGATTTAGTATAGCATTTTAATTTTAATTGTAATTTTTATTCTAACTCTTTGAAGAATAATCTATTTTTACAATAGGATCTTTGCGTGTAAGATTCAACGATTTGTCAACTTACTTTCTAGTAAAATTTTTTTCATTTAATAATATAATAATCGAAACGGGAGATCTCTTTTCTGTCTCTCTTTTTCTCTTGTAAGTAAGATAATATATCAAAAAGATATATATATTCTGTGCTACTTATAGCATTGTCATATAAATCTGTCCTGTTGGAAGACAAGAAGAAACGCTACAATATGTCCCACTCCAAAGACTTTAAATCTCCCCAGTAGCTAAACTTCAAATTAAAAGTCTATTAAACTTTGTCAAGTCTATTTAAAGTTCGCTTGGAATTGAACAGGAGGAATGAGATTTTATTCTGCATTTTCACTCGTCAAGCTTAATTTGCGAGAAAATATTTTAATAGCGCACTTACGGAGGCTGTTGATGTTTAAACATTTTCGTTTGAAACTGAAATTGAACATCGCATTTATAATTCGGGATACGGCAGCACGATTTCTCTCGTAAGTCTAAATTACTCGGTCCAGGCGACATCTTCCTTCGGGGGTTCCCGTTCGAGATTGCATAATTTTCGTCAATTCATCCTTAACGAGAGTTGCCTTACCGTAACGGCGAGTGGATTGTGCTGCAGTTTTCGTCCGCCGGGAAGTCTCCTCAAGCTCGACCTAACAACAGCTTCGGGATATCGAGCGACGAGCGTGTAAGCTAGTCGCGCCAGGGGGGAGAACAGGGCGCCGACCTTTAAAACGGTGCGTCCAAGTGCTCCAGAAACCTGAAAGTCGCCGATTTGATCCACGACGGGCCGTTCGGACGAGCGCGCTATAATCGGGAAATTACGATGGCCATTTTCGTTCCGGAACGACGCGTAATGTCGCGACGGAAAGCGCCACGTATATAATGTACAGTTACTACGTGCGATCACGAAGTGCAGCAATAAGAGAGGTAAAGTGCGCGATAGAGAAATTCGGTGACGAGTTCGAGTGGAAGAAAACATTTATTTCAAACTCGAGATAATGTTGAGGATATTCGGGAAAGAGGCGACTGCGACTGCTAGTAGTATATAATGTACTGGATGTAAGATATAAATAATATACAACTGGAGCACATGCAGTTACGAAATGCAACATAGGAGCCGGAGAAATGTTTAATGGGAATTCGACGAGTTTGGAGAGGAGAAGTTCGTTTCAAGTTTGATATAATTCTAAGAATCGTCGAGAGGATGAGGGAGAAAGAGGAGAAGAGCGGTTGCAATCACTAGCATGATTGCAACATGCATATTTTTAATACTGATTACGAATGATAAAATTAAATTCAAGATAATACTGATTGTAAATAATATAATTAATCCAAATACAACGGATACAATATTAATATATGCAAAGTACTGTACTAATAAAATATATAATAATAACGATGGTGAGCAATAACGATGGTGAATAATTATGGCAGCAAATAATCGCAGCTGTCGAATCATAAATTATAAAAATGCAGTAAGCAATTATGACGTAATTATCGTATCTCACTGTCTAATCAATAATTATTTCGCATAGGAATATGCAAAGTAGATTCAGCGATTAAAACGAGGAGTTTGAGATTTTCTATTTATTTCAATTTCTATTTATTTCGAAAATAGCGTGTCATTAGGCTCTCTTTAGTCGCCGGCACAACAGTGCCAAGTATCAATCGATACTAAGCGCGTTATATGAATAAATAATCCGTTTCGGAAGTGAATTGGGGAACGAAGTCAGAGGCCTGCGTTAGGCTTCGAAGAAAAAAAAAAAAGGAAAATAAACCAGCGCCCTTGACGATCGAATCCTCGCATGAGTTATCGTTGAAACCACCGCCGTGGTCGCCTCACCGTCCCCATCGTCTTCTTCCCTCGCCGGCTTATTTCTGGCCGGAGTTTCCGGGCGAACCGGCGAGAGCGCATCGATCGATCCCTCCTCTCTCGACGCGAGAGTTTTCCCTCGCGCCCTCGCGTCCGCGTACGTATATTCGTCCTTACGATATTCCCCGGCGATGCATATGGAAAATCCGATCCGACGGGCGGAAACGCGAAAAACGTGTAGCAGCCGTCGGGACGCGAGACCGGCGAGACGCCGCGCCGTGTCGCGCGAATTGCGACGCGCGAAATGCACTCTCGCGCGTGAGAAAACGTCCCGCTCGGCGTCAACCGCATGCACGACGAGCTCGGCTGCATTATGCGCTCTATATGTCGCACGTGCGGTCGCATGTGCATTGAAAAACGACATGCGACTTGCGAGACGGCGCGGCGGCCAATTGCGTGCCGCGTGCCCTTTTATTAAGATGCGAGTGCGAACGCGCGGGTCAATTCCATTACGTTCGGAGTAAATTCGAAAAAAATACATCGTCGAAACGTGCTCCACACATAATTTTCTTTTTTGCACGTGCCGGGGAATTTAACGCCGGAGCACTACCGTTTCGTTCGCACCCCACTTCCGGATCTGCTTCCGTTTGTTTAGATAAATGGCCTAAAAACGCGAGGGTGATAAAAGCGAAGGGTTTTATATTCTATCGATTGATATAAGTGGGTTTTTTTTGACAATGGTCAAATAAGTCGAATTTATTGATAATATATAATTACGATTTCTTCCAATCTTATTTGTTTTGCATCCCCTCGGTGCCGACAATCCCCTTCCGTGTAGTCACCTCCGTCGCCGAGCTCGAGCTTTTTTCCGACTGTACGAGGGCATCAAAGCTTTGTCGGCGCGTTGGCCGGAAGACCGAGCAGATTCGAAGCATTAGCACGGCCCGATGGAAGAGAGAGACGTTTACCCCACGTTGTAGATCTCGCGCCACCCCCGCGTCGTTGAAATTGCCCCGCGTGCCCTTTTGAGCCTTTCGTCACAGTCGCGTAGCTAGAATCTTCGAAGCCTCATGCAACATGTTTTCGATGGCACAACAGCAATTTTATCAATATCGTAATTATAAATATTATAATTACGATATTATATTATATGTAATATGTATAATATATAACCCTCCGATTGAATACGTTTTTTCGACACCTTTCCACTGAATACGTGGACTTTATGTGTCCGACGCTATTTCCCTCACTTTAGAGTAATTTAAAATATCTAAAAAAATTCGTGGAACATCTGTTTACATGATTTCATAGTCATTTTGATCCAAATTATTAATTAAATATTTTATTTTTAATGAATTCTGAAGACTAACGAAGGAAAGACTCGGACACCAACGACCCACGTATTCAGGCGAAGGGATAATATTATATATAATTGATATCTATTATAAAAATTCCTGAATGCTGATGTTCTATCGACCGGCAGAGTTTATTGATTAGAAATTAAACGACGTTTCGACTCTTACATTGAGTCCTTCTCAAGTTACAATGGTCAAGACGTTACAACATTATTATTTGACAAATCTGGAAAAGTGATTAGAAATATAACCGAATGTCGTATCATAAAACAATATCAATAGAAAACTCTTGAAAAGCTAGACAGACATAAAAATTGTGGTTAAGAAAGATAAAAAAGAAAAGAACTTGCGTAAAATGTTTTGCGTCAATAATAGAATAAAATAAAATAAGAAATTTAATTCGATAAGTAAGTAAGCTGTTAGTCATATGCTCGAGGAGTTCATTAAGCACGACTGTACCCATCCGTGGTCGGCTGTACAGTGATTAGAAGGAGACAAAACAAAGAGAAATGTTCTTAGTAATAAACAAATAGGCATTGTCACCAACAAAGAAGGGGGAGAAACCTAAGTGACTCTTATTACTCTGTCATAAACAGACGGCATGTTATCCGTATCTTTCTGATAATTAATCGTATTCTTAAATTTTTTAATAAAGAACATTTCGGATATCTATTATATATAATTAATATGCAAGTAAGAGATGAATATTCTTCGCCAGTGAATAATAAACCACAGAGGAGATTTGTTTCGACACTACTGGCCAATTTTATTTTAATTTAAAATGTCACGACGTTTTGACTATGGATTTTGGTTCTTCTCAAGTGACTAAATGGAGCAGGTCCATGGTCGAAATGTCGTGACATTTTAAATTAAAATAAAATTGGCCAGTAGTGTCGAAACAAATCTCCTCTGTGGTATATAATTAACATATTACAATATTACAATTTTATTATATATTATATATTATATATTATATTATATATTACAATTTTATTATTTTGTTACAATTTTTTCATTTTAATTTAATTATTATATTATAATTTTATTATATTACAAGTTATAACGTTTAATTTTTTTGTCACCTTTAAAGAAATAGAAAGACGAATTGGACAGGTGTATTTAATTCTAATTTCACTTCTAATCATTCAATCTCAGCCATTTCCCTAATTGGCTCTCTTCAAAGATAATTTTCCATGTAGGTAAAGAAAGCGCTCGGACGTATCCTTCCACTTCCTACACTTGGACGTATCTATACGTTTCGTCTCTTATCGTTACGCGCTAATTCCGTCCTTGCTCGAGGCTTTCCTTTCGTCCTCGATCGTTCTCCCCTTTTTATCCGCATCCTTTCTCCCCGCGTTGCTCGCTGTCGCGAAGTTAATCGCGACACTCTCGAGTCTGGGTAAAGGGATCGATTTAACGCGTCTGCACGGGCGCACCGTCACATGCGTGCTGCAACGCAATGCAAAGTGTCGTGTCGACACCTTCTCGACATTGGCCGCGTTTGCACGCCTGCCCGCCTATGGCTGCGCATAGATTTGCCGCGATTAGATCTGGGGCCGCGGATATCGGCGGTATGTGAAAGTCCATTCTTAAGCATTCGACCGCAATGACGGGATAATACGGCTTATCGACCGTGGAGACCTTTAAATTATTAATGATTATTCGAACTGATTCGTGCGCGAACTCGATTTGTACGAGTAATCTGAAATGGCAGTCTGTCGATTATCGAGAATTTCTAAGCGACGAAATTATTACGAATTCCTATTTGAATATTAGAATAGTTGCGGACTGTGCATTATGAGCGGAAAGAGTATGTAGAAACTTATAGGAATTTATATTTAACGACCTAGAATTTTTTGCGGGCATATACAGTGTTATATCCTTGTGAAATTTGAGGTTGCTTTATTAGAAAAAAATATAGAAGTTAATTCTAGTAGCCTCTTGTTTGTAAATCATCGAAACGTAATGCACCCTATTCGTCGTTCAGCTGGAAGTAATTTTTAGCAGAATTTTGCTTTAGATTTAGTTACACTAAAACATCGAATACTGCAATGTGAACGATTGACAACTTTTCCCAATACTTTGCTTGTGGAAAAATTCACTCGAGATTTCACGACGTTCTTTCTGCCAATTAATCAAATCACAGTAGATGACTCTCAATTACGTCTCGCTTCATTGAGGAATTTAGGTAATTTTGTTTTCATGACATGCCTGGCTTTCCAAGGAATCTAACATGATATAAAGGCGGCTCGTTAGATCTGGGACACTCTGTGTCCTATTACACGGTAATTTGCGGGCAATTCATTAGGCTTTATGATTAGCACGTAAAGTGTAACGATGCGCCGACGATGATAGCCCGTAACAAGCTTCGTAGATTTTCGTGTCTACGGGGAGCGAAATTTCGGAGTATTCCGGCTTCTGTATACACTATGTGGAACTATCGGTCGTCGGTAGTAGATCGTAACGCGCAATATAATGGCTCCCTCACATCTATATGCCTGAACGTGCGGCGAGCCATGCGGTACTCTCTGAATCCTTAATATCCCCTTGGAAGGCTGGCCATCCAGTCGTTTATAACTCTCTCGGATATGCGCTCCTAGAAACGCTGTGAGCTTCAAACGTCAAACGCCACACGAGTCCTCGATTGTTCAACCAAAAGCAGAAGACAAATTTGTAACGGATTGTGATAAACTTCCTATTTTTCTGGCGAAATGTGTAAAAAATTTTTGTCTAAATATCTTAATAATATTACAAAAAGAATATTTAAAAATTGGAATAAATAATTTTATAAATAGCGCATAGTGGTTTAGTAATATAAAATT